>JAGQDJ010000155.1:26992-194131 GCA_022885665.1 Triops longicaudatus | reverse complement strand
TGGATCTTACAGAGACTGACGATGACGAGGTCAACGTTGATCCTTGGGTAAGAGCTGTTACGAACTACGACCAAAACGAAATTAAGACCGTGCTCAAACGACATTCTAATCGTCAGGACCGCCGAGGTTAAGAATGAAAATGGAGTTTATGTTCATCCAGTAACAAAATTGTGTGTTTTTGAATCGATGTAGATTTAGCTATCTTTTTGTTTTTAATTTTGATTAAAAACGGGGGCCGGAATGTTCCGCACCGTTTCGCATTTCCGCATTCCTTAAAAACCTTGTACCTTAACCTTGTCCTTTAGAAGTGACCTTACTTACGTTTTTGCCTTTGACCTTCGATGTTTTAGGAAGTACTTAATTATTCTGACCTTTTATTTTTTTGTCCTTTGTACCTGAGTGGTGTTGTGTGAGCATATATAAGGTGCGAAAAAGGTTTAGAGAGACACACTTCAAGTGTCTCTGGGCAGTGAGACTCAAGCGTCGCTGCTCAGATGTTTGGTTAAACATTTTAAGTTTAATTACCAAATAGTTGTGTTAAAAGTAAATAAAACGTTAAAATATCGTAACGTAGTCTAAATAAGTTAAAATTGAAATCCTACAATATTCGTTCAAAACCCGAGGCCTAGTATTAGGCACAATGACATTCAGTCAATTGTGCTGAAAGCAATTTGGAGAACGATTGGCAGGTATGTCCTGAATATCTTCAATGCTTCCTTTTCCCTCGGATACTTTCCTAAGCCATGGAAAACAGCAAAACTTCTTCCACTTCCAAAGCCCGGCAGAACTGACTACTCCACATGGAGGAGCTTCCGCCCAATTGCGCTACTGCCCATCCTTGGCAAATTATTGGAGAAAGCTGTCGCCAGAAGATTGCAAGTCTTCCTTGAAGAGAATCACATCCTGTCAGATTCGCAGTGGGGCTTCAGACCAGGGAGATCCACGACTGACGCCTTAACGTCCCTCAGCAACGCAGTACTTGATAGTTTTGACAGGCAAAATGTGCATACGGCTCTGCTTCTGGACATCAAAGGTGCTTTCGATAACGTGGACCATGGCAAATTGGTAGACGAGCTATGTAAATTAAAAATCCCAACCAATATAATCAATTGGACCAGAAGTTTCCTGCAAGACAGACAAGCTTTTGTGGCACATGGGCCTGAAAGGAGCGACACGTACTTCATCCGAAAAGCAGTTCCTCAAGGCTCTCCTATTTCCCCAATCCTTTTCCTTACGTACATCAACGGATCACTCAGCGTTATTAAACGGAAGCGCATTGGTTCCAAACTCTTTGCTGACGATTTACTCCTCGACACCTCAGGACCCTCCAGCAAAAGGAACGTTGAGTTCCTCACCAAGAACCTGGCAGCCCTTGAAAAGTGGCTGAAAAGACTGCGACTGGAGTTTTCAAAAGAAAAAACTGAACTCATCCACTTTTCCCGAAGACGGTCACCAGAAGCTGCTCCCCTCGTCTGGGGATAATCAAACCGAAAGAGACCGTGCGGTACCTCGTGGTGACCTACGATTCAAAGCTGACATGGAAGACACACGTAGCCCGTTTGGCGACCCAAAGCTTTCTAATCACCCAAAGAATAAAGAAATTGGCACAAATCTCTAATTCAATCTCTTATTCCCAACTACGCACGCTGTTTCAAGCGACAGCCGTGGCAAAGATGCTCTACGGGTTTCCGACTTGGTGTAACGTCTCCAGCTCCAGCCTACAACCCCTACAGCAAGCCTATGGACAAGGGCTGTTAGCAATAACAGGGGCTTTACGCACAACTCCAACCACTGCCCTTGAAGTCGAGACAGGACTTTTTCCCTTGGAACTACTCCTTGAGTCTACGTTACTGAGACATTTCGGATCCAGAAGTTGGTGCAATTGGCCAAGCACACCAGTTCAGCCAAAACATAAAACATACACCTCCTGTCCTGAGAGGGCAAGACAACTCCTGACTTCTTCCTGGTCCGACAGACCGACAAGTAAAGCCGAAGCCCTTAACTTGATCAAGAAGTACTTGCAAAAAAGTGGGAAAGCCGCTGGCAACTAGTGCAAAGCCCCTTAAAGGATCTGAACGCCAGTCCTTGCCGCAACTGCATCGTAGATATCAAACTCCNAGTAGACTCAGCTATGTGTTCTTGCCAGCACCGTTCATTCCAAACCCTTGCCCATCTCCTATTTCACTGTCGCAAGTTAAATAGGGAAAGAGCATTACTAAGAGAGTTAAGTTCCCATAAGGTCCACTTTAATCCCCAAGAAATGTTGTCTAATCCCAAAGTGTTCTCAGCAATTGTTCAATTTATGGAAGCAGCCAACGTCTTGTAAATAACTCCCCCTTCCTACCTCCCCCCCCCCCCCTCCCTTTTCCCTTTCCCCAAGTGTACTAAGTACACTTCCCTTTTGGTTCATGTGTTTGTTATTTAAGTTATTTATTGTGTTTCCCTTGACTGTATAAAACAGTTTTACCGCAATAGGCGAAAGCCTACGCGGTCAGTCAATAAAAAAAAAAAAAAAGTACAGGCCATGTTCATGACGTAATTGAATACAATTCTTGACAAGTCCTTTCAAAGAATCTAGTTTAATCATGCGTACAGTAGTTTCAAGTCCTGAACTAAACATCTAGTATCAGAACTCACCGACATCGGCTGCATAAAAGTAGGAACGAGCTATGGTAAATTAAAATTTTCAGTTAAGCTTCGTTGCCAAAATCAGGCGACGTTGGCAAACCGCACCCGGTAGGGAGGAAATACTCCTATAGAAGTTTCGTAAAATAATGTGCTTTAGTTTGAAGTAACTGGATTTATTTTACCTGACTAACGGATTTATCTTGCTCATAATAATCGCTAATTTTCACATTAGCCGGGTGAGCATCGTTCACTTCAAAGGCGGGCCAGACAGCAAAACTGGAGCAAACGCCGGTTTCGTCAACCGAATCGAAGTACAAGACCACTTTGTTGTCTTGCTCCTCGGCACGTTTCACTTCTGTTGGTGGATAAAGTAGCAAACAAAATAAATCGAGCATCCAAATTCTGAAGTATGACACTTACTAGGATTTTGTGTGGGCAATTTTTGCAGTCCTTTCTTGTCGACCGCGTAACCAGAGACCATGTCGACTTCTACGATGGCCATGTTCGACGCGCCTGGAAGTAAATACTTCGCGCAGATTTTGAGTCGGCGAGCGGCACAGGCCGAGTCTTTGCCGATAGGCTCGGAAGTTAGCGACAAGTTGAAAGCTTCCTTTTGGGGACTAGTTTGGATATTGTAACGTAGCGTAGTTTGCAAAACAGCACAACCGGTGCCTTCCGCTTCGATTTGGAGTTTCGTGGGCAAAACTGGCACTTGCACCTGTTTTTGGACCAGTTTGTCCTTCTCTTGGACTTTAATTGTATCTCGCAGTTTTTCTGCAGTAAGCTTCACGCTCATGTCGATGTCGGTAACTCGTACGGCAGTAGCATAGGCAGCTAAAGCTTGCAGTCCCATTACAGTATCCTTGTTTCAGGTAAAACACAAATTACACATGTTTTTTAACAAAAAATCGCAAAGTACTTGAGTAGACCGGAAACCGCCTTGGGCGTTGCGTTGCTTTGTTAACCAGCGGACAATCTGACTAGCTTTGGCCACGTTTGACTTCGTCTGGAACTGCAGTAATGCCAGCAAGGCGTACGAAGTAGTTTCAATATTAGTAGACATTCCTTTTCCTTGTTATAAAAAGGAATTTAGCTTTGTATTAAATACATAGTGTTCGAGAATTACTTGACTCCTCCCACCACATGTTAGAACCTTTCAGCTGGGCTTTCGCGAGTAACTTATTCAAATGGTCCTCAGCTTGGCTATCGTTGCTCAACGCTAACGCGTAAGTGATCAACGCTTGAGTGTAGAGATTCAGCTTCTTCTCGCTTTTCATGCATTTCTTCGCGTTATTAAGCACTGTGTTGTCGATATTCCATTTAGATTCGAGAAGTGATATTATTGTGAAGGCTGTCAGACCTTCCAGCTCTTCTTCACTGGACGACAAACCACCCTAAACAATTCCGTAAGGTACAGTTAAGAATACGTTACACCACGATAACTAAAAATTTAACAAAAATTAACATAAGAAACGTGAAAAAGTGGACCTACTTTTAGATCTTTATTTAACAAAGTCCCAATAGCAGGAAAGCAGCCATTGTCTAACTGTTTGCTTACGATCCAATTAACCGATTTGTTGATATCGTCACTATCCACGACGATGAAATTGCGTGCACCAGCGAACGATTTAACCACAAAACTAGTTAACCACAAAGATCCGACATTATCTCTTGGGCCAAAGGCAGAATAAGATCCATCAGGGTGTCGGTAATTAAGTTCCCTTTGGTAACCTGTCCGTTTGAAAAATGATTTAGTAAAGATCGCGTAACATAATTCGTAGAAAAACAGGGTTTGTTTCGAAAATCAGTTACTCACCACTTTGCATATACGAGACAGCTTTTTTCTTCAAATTCTCATCCAACTGCTTCGATGATTCCAAGTAATCGCTAACGTAAATCAAAGGCGTGANATATACGAGACAGCTTTTTTCTTCAAATTCTCATCCAACTGCTTCGATGATTCCAAGTAATCGCTAACGTAAATCAAAGGCGTGAAGGTCACCATGTTTTGCTCGCCACAACCAGTCGGGAGACGCACCAAATCAGTTAATCCCTAGTTTTTAGTGAGAAAGAGACTCAGTTTATATTAAAGAGTTAAATTGGACTTACATCTAAAGCAGGTCCCATTAAATCACCCACGACCGAAACCCAAGCACGCGCAGATCCGTTCACAAGATCCGAAGGCAAACTCAAATCCCACGACAGCTTCTTATCTTCGGTGAAGTCTAAAAATCGATATAGTTAATAAGAATAATAGTCATTTGAAATGAAATCGAACCTTTCGGGCAAACTAGATGAGCGAAAGTAGTCTCGATGGGGAACCCCTCAGGCAACACCAAAAGTGGCTTAACCACCGCATCTCTGTAACATCAATAAATGACCGTAAATAAATTCGTGAATTATTTGCAACAACAACAAAAAAATAAGTAAAATAAAAGTTATCAGTTGAATTACTTATTTTGGAAAACCTTACTTAACAGAAGGTAATTGTCCGCTACTGCATGACAGAGCAGATTTCTGATCGACTTCACCGCGAATCGTAATGTTGAGGCGACCCAGGGCAGTCGGACGAATTACGAATTCGATTACTGTAGAATCTTGCGCTTCGATGCAACTACTTTGTGAACTGGACGCTGACACAACCTCAAATTCGTCGCTTCCATCAATCTGAACTTTAACCTGGAAAAATATTTAAGTTAAACGCAAATTAAAGTCCAAAAAGTACCCGAATTGTTCCTTACTGGTAATCTAGAAGCCAAGTAATTGTACACAGAAACTTTGAGGGTCAATTTCTCGCCACGTTTGATGGAGTAGGGCAAGTGTAGCTCGAGGAAGAACGGCTGGAAGGCTTGAATGCTCGCCTCGGGCGACATGCCGAACCCGGTAGTATTGGAGACGCATAACGCCCGTCCCACCCATGAAGTAATCGTGTGTGGTAACTCTTCTGTGATGAGGACATCTCCTTGTGAACTATTACACCAAAATTTTTCATTTACGTTTAAAAAGTTAAAGAAAAAATAAAGTACTCCATTAAATACTAAATACTAAAAATAAAAATATTCAATATTAAAAATAAAAATATAAAATATTCCAGATTTCTTTAAATCTTTTCTTAAGAATAAAATAAAACATGATTCATACTCTGTTGAGTACAAGTCCCATAGCCAAGTTTCCGGAAAATAGGCTCGTAAGTCCACAATCGGCGGCGGAATATTATGAGAACCATTTGTAGAAAGGACATGTTGTTCCACTGACATTCCAAACGCCAAAGGGCGGGTAATACATTGAGGTTAGTAAACTCAATTACAAGATATTTGCTTGTGTTACCTCCGAAGCCCCCGAACCCAGTCATATGATAAATTGGTCTAGGTTCATAGCGATTTTCACAAGGGCGAGATTCCATTTCCCAGTTTGAAATGACTAGCAAACCGGCTCCCTATGTATAAAAAACTTTAATATTTTAAGCATGTACATACATATATAAATATTAGCATTATTGTTCGCACTGCGTTGAAATGAATAATTCTTACGTCGAAAGCTTCTACAGCGTCTTCATAATATGACGAATAAACCCAGCGTCCATATTTCGGTAATTCGGAAAGACTAGCACTTTCTGTAATTACATCCGTTGCATCGGCAGCAGGTGAATCCGTAATTGTTATGGAGCTAGTTGTTGTCATATCCTCATTTTTCGCAACTGGAAAAAAAAATAAATTACAAATTGCATAAAACTATCAGGTAGTAATAGTTTAAACAAGCTTTATGCTAACTTCGTTGACAGTGAACGTAATCCGGTGTGGTTTGCTTCGGATAAGCATATTTATTAATAGTGAAATACTCCGCTTGTCCTAAAACGATTTCTTCTTTTAATTGCCATTCCGGTTTCGCGAGGATGACGCTTTTGTCCACCACGCTCAAGCCGCACAGCGAACCAGGCGAGCTGTGGATTTTCAGGTTTGCGAGCGTGCCGGGATACTTCCTCTCGGCGTCCCATTGCAACATGACCGGGTTCGGGAAGCAAGACGCTACCGCGATTTCTGTATGCGCCGTCACGACTTCGCCGTCTTCCCGGACGTAGTAGACCATAACTGAAGCCTTGGGGTAGAAAGATGGCAGCACAGTCACTTCCAAGTCGAGCGTGTTTACTTGTAAGGGCGATCTGTTGTAGAGTAACACGTGCTAACTTTGTATTTCTGCGTAGGTGAATTTAGGCCTATGCTACTTGGTTTCGTCCAAGACTCCAGGCAAATCCACATTGACCGTTTTCATTTGCGCTGCTTCTTTGATTCCATGAGCGAGAAGGTCACCACGGCCCGTGACGAAATAATGCAACCGCACATTTTTACCACTTTCAACGTTGTTGAAATAAACTTTGACGGTTAAATTGCTATTGCAAGGGATAGGTTGGCTTGGTACGGTTGGAATCAAAGCAAAACTCCTTGACGGGGAGTACATGGGTTTTAAGCTCTTCGAAGTTTCCTTGTTCTTTTCAATATACTTCGCCTAGTGAAACGTACATTATCATCACTGTTTTTAAATCCATTTGCTAAGTCTTTCTATGTTCAGTTCTGTAGTCATTTTTCATACTTTAACTTTATACTCGACAGCTTCTGCATTATTTGGCAGGAAGGAGTACACAAATTCGCCATTAGCGTCGGTCGTGACATTGACACATTTCTGGGTTGCGGAATACTTGATCTTGTTCCAGGACGTTGAGTTGAGATTCTTAAATCCTTCTTGGACACAAACGTTAACTTTCTCATTGAGAATCGGAGATTTCCCGGGTAATAGTTGCAAGTTTCCCTTAGGATAAAAATTCGTTAATAAAGCTTTACAACTGTACTGCATTTCTGTTTTTAATATTTACTCGGCCGATGAAAGGCAAACCTAATCGGAACGTATTCGGACTTCCATTGCCGAGGTTGATATCAACACTCGATTGTGGTTCAGTTCGCAACGGAACGCTGCTCGTAGCATTGCGTTTTATTTCGGTGCCTTTTTCGGTGACTTGGCCCGTAATCTAATCGAAAGAATTCTCAAGTTAGAACAGTTTATAATTATTTAATATAATTTTTTTAATAAAAGGATTTTGTACGAATAAAATATTTGAAGGTACTATTTTTATTATTATTACCTCAATGTTACCGTTAAAGAAGTCGTTCTCCTTATCGATGTCAAATTTTGAAAGAGGTAAAACCATTTGATGACAGCCAGTTTCTTTATCAATTTTTCCGTAAAGTTTCACCGTTCGTTCGTCTTCTTCTGACTCGTTACCGATATAGGTAGGGTAAAACCAAAATATGTGCCGATGATACTGGACTACAGCTTCAACCTCTCCCAAAACGGGTTGCCCGAACGTATATCTATTCCCGAAAAAAAAACAACGTAAATATAAGTAACAGTACTAATTACGACCTCACATCAAATTGAAAATGTATAAAAATAACTTCGTATTGGAAAAAGTTTAAATATTGCCATAGATAGTATATAAGTACTTTGCACAGACGCTGAAGTTGAAACTTTCAGCCTTGGGAGAAACTGCGTAAGGAGCTTGAATGGCCACCTCGAATCGCGGTAGAACATATTCTTTGACCTCAAATTCTTTCGTGTCTTTGGTGACGCCATTATCCACATTAATTTTCCATACCCCCTATGAAATTCATAAATATAATAAGATAAAAAAAACTCATCCAGTAAAGTTTAAAACGGTGAAAAAACTCAAAACTTTAGGAATCAAAGGAATAAACCTTACTTGAACAGGTTCCGGCGAGAGTTGCAATTCTAACTGAACTAAGCCAAGGTCTGAAGTGACGTCTTTCCATTCAGCGACAATAATGTTGCTCGGATTCAAAATAAAAACCCTTTTGAGCTGAAAAAATAAAAGCAATTTCGTTTAGTGTAGTTACACACATGTATCTGTTGAAGATTACCGTTGTGACAACCGGTTGCAACAGATGAGTCAATGTCAAAGCGCGAAAGCGAACCAACTGTCCCGGGGTGTACCAAGCTTTGTCAGTCTGGATAAGTTGCAGATGATGATTTCCGTCACTAATGGAGATCTCCTTGGTTGTATCAATGACCAAATCCGTGTTGCTATCATCCCAGTCCACTTTTAGTTTAAGGTGGTATGAATAACCTTTGATTTCTGTGGGAACCGCTAAAACAAGCGGAATACAGCCCTCGTAGTCAACATTTTCTACAAAAATAATAAAGATAAATTAAAAATGTTGCAATACTTGACAGAATACACGAGAGAAAACAACGAAAATGATGGAAAAATTGCTGTTAAACTGAAGTACTCACGCGGGTCAATTCGTTGTAAGGTTGGTAAGCCAAGGGTTTGGTTTTCGCTCTGAAGTTCTAAAGTCACGTGACCTGCACTTCGAACCCCTTGCAGATGCAAACAAAACCTTTCTTCGGTACCTTTGAGAAGTTGTTTGGGACCCGTTAGTAGAAAACCCCTGTTTTTATTTTATTTGAGGTCATTAGTTCCATTGTACATATTTTAGTTTACTGTTTTTGTTACCTCGTATTTGCGCTAACGGTTAAAGCACTTAAAAACAGCCCCAAGAGAAGGCATACAATACCAGACCAGAGTTTCCCACCAACGAGCTCCATGGTGAAGCGCGACAGTGGAAATGATTTCGCATAGGCAGCAGTGGGTGTTATATACCCAACAAGCTAAGCAACTCCGTCGGCTTCCCGCAGCTGGTTTACCGAGAAGTAAAAACCCGGCCAATAGGTGGCGCAACGCAACAACCAGTTCATGCGTTTTCAAGTATTACCCTCATTATTTTATCTGGTAATTCTCCTCTTTTTTCTTCACGAAAACTTGACGATTACTTCTAAATAGGGGAGTTACATAGAAAACTCTTCAAGTAAAAATTAAACATAATAAAAGTGTCCCCATTTTTTGAAACTAAAGCAGGCCAGTGTGAAAGTGTACTACGAAAATGGCTACGAATCTGGCTTTTTAAAAACATGCGAATGTTATAAGCCTGCGTAACGTGATCTTTTTGTTTGGAATAAAAGCGCCATGTGTTCACAAAATTAAAGTCCTATAACGTAACCTTTCATACACATCAGTTTGGGAAACGGAGCGTTGCGTTGATAGCGTTCAAGCGTGCGTTGATATTCGTCTTACCGAATTATCGCCAAGATATTTCCTTGTCCCTTATACTCGATCTGAGAGGTTCAGATTTTTTTCGTTGTTTGTATTCAAGCCGTTTAGGGTAGGTAGTTCTAGTTCAGTAGTTTTTTTTGGATTTGTGTCACTTATCTAGGAGCGCAAGAAGGTGGACGAAAAACGATAGCGAGCGTGTGGCATAATGTTTTACGGCCTTTAGAAAACAATTTTTTCCTCGCCTTTGAGTCACTAATTACGTTTTTACTTATAGAAAATTTTAAAAAATCCGAATGATCGACCGCTAACGGAGATTTCCCTCGGAAAAAAATAACGAAAAAGTCATTTAATTCAGCTAAACTTAAATAAGAAAACTAACGAAAATAGAACGTAAGAAGTTTCGAATTCACTTTCAAATCTAAAGATACAGTAGAGTAACAAATACGTAAATTTGTAGGAAAGAAAACTGAAAACGTGAATTACAGCAGCAGCGTTGTACGTGTAAAAACGTATGTACGTTTAATAATATTAAGTAAAAAGCTTGAAAAAAGTATTTAACACTGTAGGGATGGTTATTTAACCCTTTTTCAAAGCGAAAAGTTACCTTCGGGTATCAACCATGGACGAAGTAGATTTCCGCGAACCAGTAATCGGATATCGTTGTAACCCAATGCTACAGTCAAGTTCAGATATGACGCATCTGCGCTAAGCTCCTGGAAACTTGCATGGAAACTTGTAAAAAGAAGTACCAAATTTTTCCGTCCAGTTTTTCCCATTGTACAGAATCTTACGAGTGAAATTAATTTTCTGCTTCTGATGCTGGGTACTGATAGAAATAGACTGCTCCTGGCAACGGTACCCTACGAACTTTAATGATAAAATTCTCCGCAAAGACTTCTTGGCGCTGTACTTCATATCTGAGTAAACGAGTAAACAGCCTTTTGTCGTTCGCCTTTACAAAGAAAGCTTATTGTCCTTTGTTTAGTGTCGATTAAGTTCACTTACTAGCTATTAAGTTCGCTTAAAATATTGGCAGTTCGTTGAAAATTTATTAGAGGTGAGCATGGGAAATGTTGCTTCGTTGCTCTTGGGCTTTTCGTTCCGGGTAGTTAATGTTCACCATACAATTTTGGGCATTATTTAGGTCCTGCTCATGCCATATTTGTTGATGTCTAAAGGTGTTTTTTAAATTATTTCATAATGTTTAAGTTTGCGCGAGAACTGTCCGTTATTTTTCTTCGAAGTTAATAGTTGTTTCGGAAGAAAAAGCCCGTTTCGTGGAAAGATACTGGTTAGTCAATTGTTCACAATTGAATTGAAGCATTCCGTATTTCCAAAGTATCCTTCAGTTATTCTCCTTAATATAATTCTTCAGCTAATGTGGCATACAAGTTAGATCTCACATGGTTCGAATTTGAATGCCAAACATTTGGACAACAAGGCTTATTCCTTCTATACAAACGACAAAAAGTAACGTGAGTATTTTAAAGTACCAAAGTATCATTCAATGTGAACAGGCCAATTCGTCAACAATTCTTTTTAATTAAACATTATGAATAACAAAGATCTATAGATAACAAAAATAAAATATACTTTTTAATATATATCCTGCATGCGTTATATATGTATCCTTTAGCTGAAAACTGATAAATGTGATACGCGTTAGATCTCGTTGTCCGTTTTGGGAGGGGCAAGGCACATCCACTGGGAAGACTATAGAAAAACGCCATTAGCGAGCTTTTTGTGTGTGTGTTTTTTTTTTTTTTTTTTTTTTTAAGTGTAAAAAGTCTGATGTAATCGATTTGAAACACTCTTCACAATAAAACGAAACACATGTGTTAAGACATTATATAAATGCATTTACCTCACTAACGTATTTTTCTTGCTCATAATAATCGCTTATTTTAATATTCGCTGGTAGAGAGTTGTTCACTTTGTAAGCAGGCCAAACAGAGATATTGGCACAAACTCCGCTTTCGTCAATGCCATCGAAATACAGCAGGGCTCGGTTATCTTCCTCTTCGGCTCTCTTAATAACTAAGATTCAAATTCCTTTTGTTGAATGGTTCCCTTAATTGCACATTTTGTTGAATTTTTCTTTAAAATACATTAAAAAAAGTTTCGCTTCTTTATTTTCTTACCGGAGTTCGATGTCGGTAGCTTCTGGAACCCTGTCTTTTCCACCGAGTAGCCAGAAATCATATCCAGTTCCAAAATCGCCATGTTGGATGAGCCGGAAAGTAGGTACTTGACGCAAATTTCGATTTGCTGCGATGAACAGACCGATTCATCACCAATTGGCTCTGAGTTAATACTCAGAACGAAAGCTTTCTTTTGCTCGGTGGTGTGAACGTTGTAACGCATGGTTGTTTGCACCACAGCGCAACCAGTTCCAGTCGCTTCGAGGTGTAACTTCGTAGGCAAAGTCTGCACTTGGACTTGCTTTTGCACCAACTTATCCTTTTCTATTGCAGTTTGTGCGTAACTTTTATTAGGCATTAATTTACTTTATTTTAGTTATTTTTATAGAAGAACTTCGATTATACCGGTTTCTTCCCACCAAATGTTGGATTCTTTGTGCTGGGCTTTCGAGACGAGTGTATCGAGGTAGCTTCGCGCTGCTTTGTCGTTACCGAGCATCAAGGCGTACGTGATCAAAGTTTCCGTGTAAAGATTCGTTGGTTTCTGGCGCTTCAAGCATTTTATGGCATTTTCGATCACCAAGCGATCAATATTCCATTTGGACTCCAGTAGAAATAACCGTGAAAGCTGTTAGTCCACCGAGTTCTTCTTCACCGGAAGCTAATCCACCCTAGTTAGTTAAATAAAAATCTCTCAGTGCTTTCAAGCTTCTTTTCTTTTTATCTAAGAAATAAACACACAAAATATTTTTTTAAAAACAGCTTTTTATGCTTTTAACATAAAAAATTAACATAGGAAAGATTTTTGTAACAAATAAATAACAGAAAAGAAAAAAAAAACTAACTTTTGAGTTCTTTGCCAAAAACGGTTCCGACCATAGAAAAGCAACCATTGTCCAGTTGTTTGCTAAGCGTCCAATTGATGGAAACTTCCAGATTTCCGTTATCGATAGAAACGAATTTATGTGCTCCCGCAAAGGATTTAATCACAAATGACGTTAACCACAGCGATCCGGAGGCCTCACGCGAGCCGAACGCGGAATACGAGCCGTCACCGTGTCTATAAGTCAGTTCGCGTTGATAACCTTGAAATATCGATATGTATTCCACCATTAGTTGGGTTCTTGTACGTTCTATAAGCTTAATGTACCACTTTGCATGTAGGAAATTACTTTCTTCTCAAGTTTTTCGTCCAACTGGTGCGACGCTTCCAAGTATTCGCTAACGAAAACCAAAGGCGTGAAAGTCACCACGTTCTTCTCGCCGCAACCGGTAGGCAACCTCACCAACGAAGTTAAACCCTACATAACAGCTTAGTTACGGATTTCTAGTGGTCTTAACGCAAATTACTTCCAAAGCTGGACCCATCAGATCGCCAACAACCGATACCCAGGCTCTCGCCGATCCATTTACAACATTATCGGGCAACACGAGATCCCACGTCAGCGTTTTGTCTTCAATAATATCTAGCATAAGAAATAGAACACATAATTAAATGAAATAAATGAGTAAATAAGAACAAGAATTAAAAAATCTGGAAAATAAAATATGAAGGCTTTTTGCAAAAGTTTCCAAGTAATTTACCATGCGGGCAAATCAATCGAGAGAATGTAGTTTCAACCGGGAATCCTTCCGGTATTACTAGCAATGGCTTTACTAGCGCATCCCTATGGCAAAAAGGGACACCAAAATTTGAAGAAACCACCAAAGCAGTGTAATAAGCTCGCACCTGGCCATTGGCAATTCGTCACTACCGCACCCCTGAAGATAAGCAGGGTCAACTTCTCCGCGAACTGTTACATTTAAGCGACCTAGCGCTGTAGGGCAGATTACGAACTCAACAATCGTCGAATCTTTCGCGTCAATGCAAGTGCTTTGGACACGGGGGGATGAAAGAAGCTCAAATTCTTTGCTTTCATCGATTGCCACTGAGATCTATAAAAAATGGCGCATTACTTATGGAATATTTTGAATTCATTACGAAAGAGAATTTAAGCTTTGATAGGTGAAAATCATTCGGACTTAAGTGTTGGCGCAAAATTAAATTAGCATCATGCTTTTCGAGGTCTCGGACACCTTTTCCTATCCCCTATCCTGTCATGGTACTTTTGGCAATTCCATTATAGTGGGATATACCAGGTACCATAGAAAGCAGGAAAGGGTGTAGTCAGTTTTTTTTTTTTTTCTGAAAAATCAAACTCAGACGCGAGAAATCGAACCCACGACCTCACGACCACAAGTCCAGGACTTAGACCGCTCGGCCATTGCACTTACTTTGTTACGTGCTTGTTTGAAATACAAATCCTACTTATGGTATTTTGCCAACTTGTCACAGGTGACACCTAGTACTGTTCTTTGATTATTTTCAGATTCATGTTTTACATAAAATATGTAAACGTAATAAAGATGCGCAATTTATTCATTTCGGAGATGCTCTGTATTTAACGCGCTACATTTCGGCCATGAACACAGCAGTTTCAAAAAACGCGGCCCACATTAAAAACAAACGAACAAGACATGAACACAAGAAAACCCAACTCAAATGATCACGGAGTTTTTGTTTCACAAGGCATGGACGTACAACACTTGCTCGCAGCTGGTTTGTTTTTCTTTAAAAAAAGGGATAAAATCATACAAGGCGACTATTACGTTTGTCGTTTTGTGTGCTTTTCTTCTAACATGTGCGTCATTAGTCTGCCTTACTATTTTCGCACCCCTTTGTAGTAGAAAACTTAAAAAATAATTCAACCTAAAAAGGTTCTCCCTTTTTTTCTCAAATACCCGTGAGTTTTTCATTTAGCTGCACTAAATCATAGAGCTCCATCGCTTTCTTATTCTTAAAAAAAAAAAGAAAAACGGAACGCAATATAACGAAACTTAAATTCTCAGCTGAGATTACACACTAATATGAGGGCCGTTCCATGAAGGAATGATATGGCAGAATCTTATCAGCTATATACAACGTTTCTTTTGCACATATTGTACCACAGGGTTACCTGCCAGGTTACAACCCCAAGAAAACGAATTAAAACCTATGTTATAATGCTAAATTAAGTTTGCTCAGGAGCCCACGTCCCAACTTAAGAAACTACCCATACTGACTCCGTTTCCTGAGCTGCTCTATACCACCATTTTCGCATTCTTTCTCTTCACAATGTACCACTCACACTCACACGTAATGCACAAAGCAGAAGGAAAAAAGTTTGTCGCATTTTTTTTTTAATCTTAAGTTTGCACCCGACAAATTTTGTTCGTCGTTTGTCTACTTTCTGGAAGTGTTCAACGAAGTTATGGCTGTGTTAGTAAATGTTTGGTGTACAGTACGTTTATGACATCGGTACCACAAGCGGCGCAGTGCGTTTAGGGTGGGGTTTAACATCCTTTTCGTCTCTTTCTCTCTTGAAATTTGGCGTTTCCCATTGTTGAACCTTCTCTTAAGCTTCCTTTGATAATCTTCAACTTAACGACGTGTTAGTGTAGCTGTGCGTCGTCCTAAAGTTCCGCTACCAGGAATACTCGCTCCTCCTCCAACCGCGCACTGGCCGCTCCGCCGTCAGTCACAGCCAGCGTAATGGTCAAATGAATTCAAATACTCCAACGCTGCTCGGTAACAGAACTCGTATTGCTCCTATTAAAAAAATTAAAATAAAATAAAGTATTTTACTCAAAACAAATAAAATGGCACAAAATAGAATTAAAAAGATACTGTTATTATTATTAAATTACCTCCGTTTGCACCATCGCAGGTCTCTGCGTCCGTAACGTACGCACCGTTTGGAAGATATCTACTAACCCTTCGTATTGCATTCTTTCCAACACTATACTCAAAGTGATGAAGACACCCGTTCGACCCACACCCGCACTGCAACAAACAAAAATTCTCAATAAACACAAAAAAGCCAAAATTGTTAGTGGCTCATAAGTTGTGACCCAGCTTGGCATACGGAACCAATGTACACCAGTTCCACAAGTTCTGAGCCGCTAAATTATAACTTCCCAATAGGTAGTAAATAAATAAGATAATTTAATAATGTACCTGCAATGGACAGAAATGGGTCCTTCTTGACCAAACTGGTCTTTGGTCTTGTGCACCTGGCCAATAAACTCAATCATACCCTCGCCTGACTTGGGCACGCCCTCTTCGGGCCAATCGGTGAATTGGAACTGTCGCAGCGTCCGGGATTGGCCATCGCGTGCGTCAGTGACCTTAAACTCCCGTAAAATGTATTGAGGCATGTTGTACTCGGCAACTGGCTCCACTACGAAATACTGGTACCGCACTGACCGGTCATTTGGCCAGTACTGATGGCACTTATCCTGCCGTTCCATATAAAAGCCATTAGAAACTTTTTCAAGTGATTTCATATATTTTTAAGAATTCTTTTGTCAATATTTTCTTTTTCTATTTCTCATTTCTTTATGTTTTAAAATCTTATTTTAATCTAAAAGATTTCTAATAATCTATTTTTTTCTCTTAGAAAAATTTAAGTTTGTTTTCTATAATTTTTTTTTTATTTATTTGTTTTTGTTTATCTAGTAGTGTTAATACCTGTCCCATTTCCCGCAATTTGGTCAGCATGACCACAATATTGGAATTGTGCTCCCAAAGCATTCGCCAGAAATCTTCTGTCGTTTCCGGTAACGGTCCTTGCGTAGCGATGTACGCATTCCGGTACCGGTACCCGTCTACGAAACTGGCATTGATGTAATCGCTGCCTTCCACGCCCCGGATGGGCTGCAAACACACACGACTGCTTTCGTAAGGTAATACGTTCAAAAGACGATTCTTCGCCTTGTTGATCGGTAAATTGGCACTAACAAATCTCGAAGGCGGCATTTTCATCGACCCAAGTTTCTAGAAAAAGCCAGAAAAAATGATTTCAGTAATTCCATCCACTTAGCTACTAAAATTCAGTAAACATCCATTACATTAATAAAATTACGAATACTCCGCGAAAAAATAATCAAAAACCCTACCAGGACCCACTAGGTCTCTTACAGCGCTCACGGATTTTAAATTGGATTACATTATGCTATATTTACTCTATGTTATATTAGACTACTAATCTATTGCTTACTTTTTACATTTACTTGTCAAGTATTTAGTCTAAATCTTGAACGCAAGAATTACCAAGCTTTTAATTTAAGCTTATTTTTCTTTCAAAATCATTTCTCGGGAAACAATTTCTACTTGTTGACTGATATTACGTCGAATTTGACTGTTTGATAATGTAGCAAGTTTTAAGGCTTGTTTCATAGTATACCGATAAGGATAAAATTAATTTACCCTAAACTCCACTTTCATGCCGGTTAAGGTACTGAGCGTGGCAGAATCGCCCGGTTGTGCATTGACCCTCGCAGTGAGATCAGTTTGGAGCAATCCTTCCAGATGCGCATGCAGTGAGCGGGCCGGAACTTCCGTGTTGCTGCAGACCACCGCTTCGAGCACGGCATCGTGAATGAAGATGTACTGGTCCTCGGTTTGGACCATGTAATTGCGCTGGGCCCGGAGACAGGTCACGTGGCCGTAAATGTCCACCGTTTTCTCATACTTGAGTCGCTCCAACATGGAATCGATGACAATAAAGGCGCCGGTGCGACCCACGCCCGCTGAGCAATGGACCACCATGGGACCCGCATCACCCGGATTTAAATGCCGGACGCGACGAAGGAATTGCAAGAAGGGGGCGGGGTGATCAGGCACGCCGTGATCCGGCCAGGCAGTAAATTGCAACTGTTTCATCTCCCGGTGTTCTGTCGTACCCAGCTGTGAAGAAAAATTGGAATCAGTCAAGAAAAATTTTGTTAACGTTGGAAACTAAAATAGACGTAAAATAGCCCGAATGAGCAAATTTTGGGAATATTCGAAAAAGAACTATATAAAACAAAGAGAAAATGGAGAGGAGAGAGAAAATTGTCCATAAAAGTGTCAAAATGAACCGAAAATCCAGAAAAAAGCTAAAATTATAGTAGAAATAAATGTCACGCCTAAACGAAGTTATTTGTAGTGCCTTACAAGACTAATTTTGAAAGAAATATAGTGACAACAGACAGAATAGGATAATAAATTTCCGACAAAAAGGGGAAAATAGGAAAAATCATTAAAAATACTTTCACAACTAACCTGGTACTAATAAAAGCATTCTACATGCTCGCTACTATGCAAAAACATGAACATAAAAATCTTATGATCGTAAAGTACGTGAAAAGCTTATTCCTAATATCTTACGCGATGTAACTGGAAGGTACGCAAAGTGTACGTAGCCAATTCTTGGACATCTGTGAGCATGACGGATACAACTCCATAAGTATCGGCGCCTCTGCTGGGCCAGTACTGGTCACATTTGATTCTAGCGCGTTCTTCCAAGCGAGTCATCATCACAATGACACCAGTACGTTGCTCCCAGCACATTCGCCAGAAATCAGCGAAAGTTTCAGGCAAAGGACCCTACAATAAAAACATATTCTCGTTAAATCACTTATCCTGGACTTCAAACGATAATATTACTTGTGTGGCGATGTAAGCATTGCGTTTCCGATATCCATCGCAGAAATTGGCGTTAATGTAATCACTTCCAGGTACACCGGGTACCGGCTCCAAGATGACACGCGAATGGTCGTACGCAATCACATTGGCGTACCGATTCTTGGGTTTATTGACTTCGGCATTGGAATGATCCCATGTGAATTGCTGACCGGTTTCGATCGACTGCAAAACAAAACGTTATTTTTAATAGTTTGGAAATAAAATTGACATAAATACAAATACATAGAATAAAATAAATAAATAAATAAATAAATAAAAAAGAAATACAGAAATAAAAATGCTAACGCAAAACACACACCTAAAATAAATCTTAAAACACATAACTATAAATATACAAGAAATAAATAAACGTAACAAAAGGCAAGAAATTACTTCATATTCCTGAGAAAACTTCAAATTATCGTTCGATTTCAGAGCTTCGATATGTCCAGCCAAGTCTGCGACAGAAATTGGCGGATGGGAAGCCATGCCGGGCGTTTTGAAGTTCAAACGCCGTAATTCCACCGGGTCATTAGGCGTGGGCGCGGTCACCACGTCCGTGGACATGAGTGGCTTGGTCACGGAGGCGTGGTCGGAGCTCTTGGTCGGTTTACTACGGCGTTTCACGCACACCAGGATCAATGCCACGATCACAGTCAACAGCACAGCGCCACCAATCGGTCCTATTAACCACAACAATCCCGCTTCTTCCGCTTCTTGCACCGGAATAAACGTCGAGTCCAACGGTGCCAAGGGATTTGGTCGCTGCGGCAAGTCGCCCGAGGGCACTTCGCGCATGTCCAACGACAGGAAGTCCGAAAATGGACTCGAAGTGTACAAATGCTGCAACAAGAAGCGCCATATTAACTTTTTTTTTTTTTTTTTTTTTTTTTTTTTTACAAAACTAAGAAATTGCAACTCGAGAATGATCGAATAATGCTAAAACGTTAGCAATTCATAAAATACCACAAAAATAAAAGAATGATAAAGTTTGCATATAGAAAAATAAGCAAAACTAAACAGTAACTACGCAAGAAACATAAATTTAGAAACAAAGGAAAATCAACATATTAAGAAAAATCTCTTCTAACGAAAAAAAAATGACAAAAAGTGAATAGATACAGTAACAAGAAAATCAAGTGACCATGTTTTTAAAAAAGTTTAACTCACTAAGTCGAGAGATATTGATTTTTAAACTATATTCAAAGAAACAATGTTGATTTTTGAAAATAAGGGCTCAATCGAGCCAAGAACGCGAGTTTTGCCACCAAAGCGTTTGAATTTACCTTATGGGGCGTGTCTACCACCGCTCGTAGGAAGATTCTGTACCGCACTGCTTTTTCCAAGCGTTTATTCAGGAATCCATCGTACTCTTTGCCATCACCCAACAAAAACGTGTACGGAACATTGCGTCGCACAAATTTGGCAGCGATATACGCCGAATTCTTCTCTTCCGAACTTTTGGGCGTTCCCGCCTTATGATTCGGCAGTAACTATGAAAAAAAAAAAATATATACTAAAAAAATATTCAAGTATAATCTTAGTTTAAAGAAGAATAGTAGGATTATTATGAAAATTGCGCACATTTTCGTTTTTCTTATTTATTTCAGCTTATGTTTTTAGCAAAGGCACAACAAAAGTTTAAATTCTGTAAGATTAGCTTCTGAGTTTTTACTTCCGCGGTGATTTACTGTAATTATGGGTTAAAAATTACCCTATATGTCCAAATTAACCCTATTTGACGGCAAATTAATAAAAAGGTGTATAAAAACCAATCCCAAAATGGATGCTTTACTTCGTTGGTAAGGAACTGATCCGGATTCTTGTTAACATTCCGTTTGTCGTCCGGTACCACCATGAGGAAATAGTGACTAATCGGCCCGTACTCTTCCGATGCTTGCGGCAAAATAACAGTAATTTCTTCACCGTTCAAAACGCCATAGAAATCCGGCTTCACCATCGGCAGCGGAGCTAAAAACGACAGTGGATTTGTTACTTACTCATAAAAATGAATGTCAGTAGAATATTAGACTTTAAATGTATTAGAGAATTAGAATTTCATAGAATATTAAACTAGAGCTTATACGGGCGATTTAGATTATACAGCATATTCGAATTATGGAGCTCGTCAGACGTAGAACTCAAATTCTCAGAGCTTTAAGGCTGAAAAACGAAGTTCTTACCCGCCATTTGGGTAGTAACGGTGATTCGGGCCGGTGGCCGGTACGAACGGTCAGGTGGCACTGCGCTAACGTTGACGCTGTACGTGGTGAAGGGCGAGAGTTCATGAATCGTGTACGAAAATAGGTCCGGCGACAAGAGGATCGTTTTCATGGGTACCAATTGCGTCTGGGTCATTCCTTGCGAGTCCACAAACTCCTTAAACGCGTCAAAGGTGATCTAAACACAGCAATGGAAAATCACAGAGAACGTTATCGACTCATTTGACACTATCGTTGTTCATTTACTTTGTAATTAACAGGATTAAGACGAATGGGTTGCTGCCATTGGAGCGACATACTGTGCGTGCTCACACTGTGTGCACGCAAATCCGTGGGTACATCTTCCGGCTTCACGGTCACCGTCACTTTCTCCGACAAACGACCGAAACCCTAATTAAATTAACCAACATTTATTAGTACTTATTACAATTTTTTTTTTATTTTTGTCGAATTTTCACTTAGCTTTCGTTTACACACACAAAAAAATAAAAATAAATAAATACAAAACACTTTAAAAACAGATTTAAGAAAATAAGAACGATGAAATGTTTATCGTTTTTCGAAATGTAAAAGGTTATTAGGCGCCTTGATAGCAAATAATAATGTACTTATAACACAACCAAACGAAAACTGATTTTTATATATTTTTTTTTAGCTTTTTTTAATTACTACAATACCTTTTTGGTTCTTTCATAACTTTCTTCTAATAAACGCAAATGAATAGCGGCGTCATATTCACTTATGTACTCTCTAATGAGGTACCAACAAATTATATATTTTTTACGAATTTTCAATATTTTTTTATAAATTTTTATATGTTGCTTTATATACTTTTATTTATAACATAGTCTTACGAATTTTCAACCTATTTTTTAAATTACTTCAGAATTTGAAAAGCTTGAGTATCTACATGAAAAAAAGAAAAAGGAAAAAAAGAATTAAATTTACGGATTTAGTTTTCGCAGCGACGGTGATGGCGTATTGGCTGTTTCGTTCCAAATTCTGCAATTCTGCCGATCCGGTAACGGGTACGGCTTTCTGTTGCCACTCGTCCAGGTCTTCAACGGCCGTCATGGTGTAAAAAACCTGGTAGCCAATGACTTTGCCGCGTGAGGGTACTGTTTCCCACCAGACTTCGACGGAATTGAAGGAAGTGGCCGTGGCCCGCAAGTTCATGGGCGCGCGAACAATATCTCTTTCCGTCCGGAAGACCATTCGGTCGGAAAAGGGTCCGGCCCCTTTGGCCGTCCGGGCTTGGATCCGGAACTCGTAGTCCATGTTTTCCTCCAAGCTCGTAAACACGGCTTTAGGTTGGCTCGTATTCCGCTCAGTAATGACGGAGTTGTCCACTTTCTTGTAAAACTGGACCAAGTAGCCCGTCACGCGACCATTTCGCTGCTCTAACGGTGGCAAGTCCCAGCGAATCGATACCACGTCCGGGGTCTGGAAACGGTACGTGACGTTCGTGGGCGGGGCTGCAGGAATGCCCTCGGGGGTTAACAAAGCTTGCGCCGCTTCTTGACCGAAACCCACATGATTCTGGCCCGCGACCCGAAACTCGTACTCCACACCGCGCTCTAAAAGAAAAACCCATTTGGGACTTGATTTAACCCACGTTTCACACTTCCTTCCACATTTCCCCTTTTCGAGGTGACTGAATAACTAAACGAAATGCTTTCAAATAAAATAAATAAATAATGAACCAAAAAGTCTAATGTATATCAGCTTCGTGATTGATTTCTTAAAGTATTTTAGATTCTGTGAAGTATTTGTGCATTCGAAATTAATTAGATTACGGTAAGGTAAGAAGATAAATACACCAAACGGAGTCACGATAATAAGTTATTTAAGTTTCTTTCTGAAAATCAAAAGCTTTGATAATTTAGTAAGTTTTCTCAATGATTACCTAAGCCTTCGATGCGTTTATGTTGCAGCTGAGATCCATCTAACAAAATTTCGGCCATTTCGCCGTCTTTGGGACCGTAACGCAGTCTATAGCCACGTAATTCACCAAAAGTCAACGTCGGGCGACTCCATTCCACTTCAACAGTGACTGTCGGCTCTTCTTTAAGAATTCTACAGAGATCAAAACATTCATTAGTTTCAAAGCTCCGCTGCAAATCGTTTAAATGCTTCAAAAAGTATTTTAACAAATAAAACAACGGTTTAGAACACTAAAAATGTTGCTCATAACAAAATCGGGCGAATTTTCCCTTTTTTCTATTTTATTTATGTTCTCAAAAGGTACGTTATAACGAGATTCTAGGACGAAAACGAAGAAGGACGGATGCGAAAGATGTCAAGGTAAAAAGCACCTTATGGTGATCGAAGGTCGATTGGGAACACCACCGGGTGTGGTTATCACTTTAGGGGCGGATCTGGAGCCATCCCCTTTGCGTGTAAAGGCCGCTACTTGGATCGAATAGTTCGTATCCGGCTGGAGGGAGCTCAACACGTACTCTTCAATCAATTCACCCACCACGTCATAACGTGCTGCTTGTCCCACTGCGCTGCCCTGCAATGCATAATCAACTTTAATTAAATATCCATCAACAAAAAAATAAAAAATAAACAAAAATAAAGTATAGTTCACAAAAGAAGTTCAAAAGAGAAGCAATGAGTGTATAACGCTGTACCAGATATTAACAAGTTAAAGTCTACCATTTGTCCGCAAACTAGAGCGCGAATAATAAATTACCATAAAAAGTTCGTACAAGATGCATGAAAAAGCGCTACCAACCGTACTCGTTTTTTATCACAATTCACTGAAACACTTGACAGGGTTTTTGAATTGTTTAATCGTGCTATAAATAATTTCTGCCTATTCTTGAAAGTAACTCTTATGAAGAACACCAAAAATTTTTAGTAAAGCAACGCTGCAAGTCACCAAAAAAATTAAATAAGTATTTTTCGTAATGTGCCAAATGGATTCACACCCATTTTGCTCGATATAACACGTTCGCGTTTTAAAAATCTTACTTTGGCATCGAGTTCTTGGACATGGATCTGGTATCCTCGGATGACTCCATGTTTTTCTTTCTCAGCCGGTGGTTTCCATTCGACCCTGACGGAGGTGGAATTGACCACTTCCGCTTTGACCTTTTGCGGCTCGCCGGGCACTAGGGTTAAAATTTCTTCATTACGTGCCATTCTTGTTAATCAATTTCGTGTCTAGCTACCTGGGAGTACCAGGAGCCGGAGAGAAACTTTTTATTAAAAAAAAAAAAACCAACCAATCCGACTAGTTAAAGTCCATTCAACATTTGTACACCAAAACTCTCCACGATTCACACCCAACAATGTTATCTTTTTTGAATTGCACGACGATGTTCCATAACAATCTCGCTCTCACGCATTCAATCATCCATCCACTCATTCTTATCAGAGAATATATAGTGAAACGAAGACGTTTTTCTTTTCCATAGCCATAGTAAAGAAAATCAAGCGAAGACTAAGAAACTTGAAGACTCAAAAATCAAAAAAGTAAATTTCAAAGATCTAAAAAAAGGAACAGCACAGAAAAGACACTGAAACCAAAAGAAGCCCAGAAAAAATCGACAGCACATTTTTGTTCGAGTTACTTACTTCGAGGCGCTGGAAGTAGACCCAATAGTTAGTGTGGAGAAGGGAGGGAAGGAAGGATGGGAAGAAAAGAAACATGAGACAAAAAAAATGCGTTCAGAGGATAACACGCACGCACGCATACACACACATAAGAGAAAAAAACATACGGCTCGCGTAAAAAGGAAGCCGTTCCCAATTAGGCAATCAAGAGACATTGAAGGAAGTGAGCTTGTTTTTTTTTCGTTTTCTTCTTCTTTTCAAAAAGGTGGGTAAACAGTTTTTTTTTTTAAGGGGCTTGAATTCTTTCTGTTCTTAGTAAGAATTCTTTAGAAGGCACACACGCCAGGCCAACGGTGATTTTTTTCGTTAAAGTGTTGTGTGTGGGTTAAACCGCCGATCCGTTCACTAAACAAAAGCACGCCATGACGTGGACGACAAAAAACAGCCAACAAATCTAATTTTACAAGCGTTTCATCTTCTATTGCCGTGCTTGCGAGCCCTCCAGAGGCGGAAAGACGAGAAAAAAGGGTCGAATCCATAAATTCCCCGGGCTTTCACAGAAATTGCTGATTAATAACACAACCCGGTTCTTGATTTATCACGCCTAAAGTGCGTAAGCAATTAAAACAGCTCCATTACTAGGTTAAGAACCCGACACGGCCTGAACTGAAATAAAATATAGAAGAATTACACTTGTATCGAGAACAAATGCTAGCTTACGGAAGTTTCCTATATAAGGATGTTTCGTAAATTTCCTATTCGAACATTCGAAACAACGTTAAACTGTAGAAAGTTCCATCGTTTCTCTCTTACAAGATACGTTCCAAATATCGTTTTCTTCTAAGAAAATACAACAAATTTGGTGAAATATCTACATTAAAAGGCGCTTACGTCATTTCTCTGCGAAAAGAAAACGCAAAATCGAAGGTGAAAACGTCTAACTGCCGCAAAAGTTTCATAACTATAAGCTTTTCATTGTTGTTTTCACTACTGCGCGACCACGCTTGGCGGGAGACTGGGATTTGAATGCATTCCAGCGACGCCACTGGCCACTACGCGAAACCGACAAGGCGGACACATCGTGTTTCGGGACGGGTCATTCTTAAGCAACGGTTTTCTTTCCAATCATAGCCAATATCTCTCCGCTGAAAAGCTATGAAGCGGCGTCCGGACAGGATGTGGCAGAAAAATAGGAAAAACACCCTTGCGTATAAAGTGATTCGTTCCAAAACAGTCATGACACGAACCAATCAGTGAAGCCGAAAGCTAGTGGTCACGTCCAGTGAAAAGCCGTTACAGTTTAAACCAAGGTAGACTTTTTTAAAAACTTCCTTAAACATTTTCTTAACTTCACTGTTCATTGTTACTCAGAACCTATTCTATATATCTCTTTGCATGTCTTCCATGGATATATTTGTTGGAGTGTTAACTTTCTAGGCTATGGCGCCAGCATAGCAAGCGCGTGAGGTTTTCGGGTTACGGCCACGTGTCAGGCAAACGTAAAAGGTTTAAGGCCGGAGGATTCACCATCCTAAAATTCTCGTCTCTCGTTTTCTTTAGGACCAGCGAGCACTGAAGTTTCTGAACAGTCGCTTTTACCAAGCCAACAATGATAAGTTAAAATGACGCAAGACAAGGGAGGCATTGGATGGAGCACCCGGAGTGCAATTGTTACAACAGGATAGGACAGGTGGAAGTTGAGACAGTAGCTATTAACAGAGATAGAATAAGAGCTTAAGAAGATCATTCTCAAGAGGAGCCATTTCCCAAGTTGGCTTTCCAAAAAGGACTCTTAGTAGAGAGAGGAAACGCAAGAAAGTTTTAGGAGACGCCCAAAGGTCATGCAATCACCCCCAAAAAGTGACGAAATAAAACAATGTGATGCAGATGTGTTGGTTCATTTGGCCATTCTGGACCGGCAATAAAAAAGGAAAGAAAGATGTGTTGGGAAGAGAAAGAAACAGGACACAGAACAGTACAAGGTGCTCTAAAAGATACAAGACCGTCAGGCAATGTGGTCCAAGTGCCTTTACTACCAGAGATATGTGTATGTGTGTAAGTGTGGGTGTGGCTTGTGTCATAACACCATCTTGCAAATGTTACACAATGCTTTAGTTGTGAGGTGTGTCTTGTGCATGTGAATGTCAAACATATCTTAATATCCGTGTTCATAAAAGTGAATGAGGTGAATCGGTGCTTGCATAACCAGTGCAGTGATTTCAGAAATTCACAACAAATAAAAATTCTCCCCATAATATAAAAAACCTCTTAATTGCCCTAACGTATGGATTCTCATACAAGAAGCCATAGTAACCCTACCAAAAAAAATCCCAACTTCCTTCTGGACGTTGTAAATAATTCACAATATTTCTTACAATTACTTTCTCACTTTAGGTAATTTCACGAAAAATTCACGAAAATTGGGTTAGCTGGTTAGTTAGTACACTTTGGTTAATAATGTTAATAAAAGTAGTTATAAGCCCCGTGAATTGAAACAAAAGCCATTACCATCTTCCTCGGTCCGTACACTGATGGGTGGGGACTGAGGCCCCTCCCCTACGACCGTACAGGCTACCACCCAGACCCGATACTCGGTCCATTTCTTAAGTTCGTCCAAGACGAATTCCGTGGCTTCACGGACCAGCACCGTCACGGCTTCCGAGTCGACTCGCGAGGCTTCCACGTAATACAGCTTGTAATGGGAAATTATGCCGTTCTGGTGCTCCAAAGGGGGCGGGGCCCACGAGACTCGCACCGAGGTCGAATCTTCCGCTTCGGCTCTGAGATCTTGCGGTGGCGCTGTTGGAGCTTTAATAATGGGAGGGAGGAAGGGGGCGTGTCAAAACCGAAATAAAAATACCACTATCGCTAACAAACCCTTAATTCTAAAAAAATGCGAGTAAATGTCTTTCTCTTAAAAAATGAATAAATAAAATAAATAAAAAATACATAAATAAATAAATAATAATAAAATAAATAAAAAAATAAAGAAAGAAATAAAAAAATAAAAAAAAAACGTAAATCCAAAAAATCTTTTAAAAAAGAGATATATTTTAGAAAAAATTAAAATAAAATCAAGTAGGTGGAAAGAACATTACTCACATTTTTTGGTACTAATAGTCTAAACCCCCCATAAATTGAAATACAATTGCGAAAGTGCTCGTCTTGTTTCTATGCAGACATTGAGTGCTGGTGCTGCTTGAGTGTGAAAAAGTGCGTTCGAGTGCGCAAAAAACATGGAAAAACCATCGACGTTCATCAGGGCGAGAAGGAGACAAACACCGACGACGAAAAATATACACGAAAAAGAGGAAGTCGGCGAGGAAGAAAGACACGGAAATTGCGTCTGATGCCAATAACCATGCTTTTCTTTGCGTTCCCTGTACCAATTTCATTGTCAGGGGGAGAAGCTGGGGCCAACTTACCCTCTAAGGGGTTAAAGTTTGCCCAAGGGGGGTGAATAACTTGTGTTAGGGCACTGAAAGGTATAAAGAGAGAAATACTGGGATAGGCTGTACAGAAAACCAGGGCGCACTGGATCAGCCAGTTGACTCCTCCCACCAGAGGGAGGAAAACACGCTTTGGAACGACATTTTTGAGGTCCAAAAACGTATTTTGGGGGGTTTCTTACCTGTAGTTAATATTTGACTCTGGAGAGAAGAGATTCTGAGTGGGCGGTGATTGTCCTTCCGCAGTGTAGCCAACACAAAATGTTTTGTTTTACGCAGTAAAAAATACAGTACAGTACCAGAACTCAAAAAGATACAGAAACTTAAAGATAACGAGCGTTTTGAACAACTTTTTACGCTGCAAATTATTTCCAGGATGAGACAAGTCAAGGAGACTGCTTTCGGATGTGACTCAAAAAATCGCGCGGGAGGAAAAAGGTACTTACCATACTGCTCTGTCAAGATGCTTTTAGGGGGCGTGGTCGCACCTTCTCCGCGGCGCGATTTGGCAGCTAGCCAAATGTGGTAGACGGTATTGGGATGCAAACCGGTTAAATTGTACGTTTCGGCCACTGGCAGCGTTCGGTGATGTTTTTCCTATTGAATCGTGCAAATTATATTTTACAATTATACTATTTTCGGCAACACAGTTAATTCTAAATATATTTTGTTCACAAATGCGGCACTCAACTAAATTACCACGAAAAACATTGAAATACGTTATCATGGAAAATAAAAAAAATAAACATGAAAAAACATGTCAATTACCACGAAAAATGCAAATAAAATAACATGAAAAAGGTAAAAAAAAATCGTACAAGTAAAAGCTCAGAGAAACTAAAAATTATCATGAAGATAGAGAAACAAATGCTGTTAAGAATGACAGTTACAATATAAAAAATAAAATGGACAAAAATAATGCAAAATTGTGAAAATTGTAAAATTCGGAAGATCGCAACGGAAGTTCTTTAAAAAATGAAAAGTTTTGACTTACGTTAGTGAAGGTATCATTCCAGTACAGCTCGTAGCTAATAACATGTTCACTGGAATGTGCTGGTCGAACCCATTCCAAAGAAATGGACGTGGCCGTCACGCCCGTTGCTCGCAAACCGCTTGGCTGACTTGGAACTGTAAAGAAAATAAAGCATTATGTACCTATTTTCGCGAAAAGTCGATATTGAGAATAAACGTAGTCAGAGAAATTCGGTAAAACAGGATTTAACGCGTTAAAAACTCCAAATGTCTAGCGTCTATAAAATTCCGGGACTAAATACCATATGAAAGCCATACTTTCTGTCCCAGAACTTATTAGACATCAATTTAACTTCTGTAATGTGAAATTTTAGATAAAAGATTAGGCTAGCTTTGCATTTTCATAAATTATACTTTCAATATTCATTGTTACTAATTCCTATAGTGTTATATACAAAGCTTTTCTTTCAAATTTGGCAATAAAGTCACTTTTAAGCAAAAAAAAATCGCCTACAATTTTCTTTTTTAAATTTAAAGGTGTTAATTACTACGTTAATAACTATGTATAGAAGTTTTTGTGAAAATGTACATCAAAGTTTCTAGTCGAGAGAATTTTGGAAGACAAAAGATTATAAAACTGATCTTCAACCACAACGGTCAAAAGTATATGGGACATACTGCTATACGAAACCTTCAAACAACGTCCCAGATTTTTCTGACCAGCCTAACAATTTCGCTCCTTCCTTTTGTTAATTGCCAATGTTCCGGACGAAGCCGGAAGGGATTTTCTCTCACGAGCTCTTTTTCCTATTTTCTCCTATTTTCCTACGAATACCCTTACTATATAGAATTTTTGAGAATAAACCCGGAACTTGTAAATTAAGATTTGATTTCCCCTGTATGGTCCCTGTGGTGGTAAAATGCTGTGGCGTTAACGTTACATTTTGTAGCCCCCCAACCACGAATCTTAAGATTCATTATTAGAAAGAATGAAATCCCCTGCACCCAGCCTGTAAGAGTTAGTTCCTGCTTGACCTTCCTTTAAGCCAGTTCCGTTTCTTCAATGTAAAATTTGATTGTTGCAACCAAAAGTGAGAGTTAGCATGAAAGAGAGCAGAACGTGACAATACATCAAATTATCAAATAAGCTAAGGACTTGGATTCTTTGTGTTCTAATATTTCGTGGCAATAAGAGATTCCCTGTTCCCCAGTGTCATAAGCGCGTGGACAAGTTAAGACGGCACTGGTGGGAACAGCCTAATTATTACCTAAATTGTTTAACTTTGGACGAAACTTCTCTTCTTGGCCTTTGATCTTTTCTAGGAAATTTATTTATATTTTTTTTTTAATATTTATATTAAAAAAAAAATAAAACAAGACATCCACAACGGTATTTGCCCCTCTGCGACTCACAAGTTGTTCCTTTCCTAATTTATCCAGGGTAAAAAAAAGGCTCTTACCTCCTTGTTGAGTTTTTACTTGCACGGGTGCTGACAAGGGTCCTGGTCCTACGGACGTGTGCGCTTGGACACGGATCGTGTAAATTGTATGGGGTGTCAAGTCGCTGATGGTAGTTAATTGATTATTATCCACGCGTTGCGAATCCCACGACGCAATAGGGAGATTGGGATTGGTCGTATAGTACACTTTGTAAGCCTGCAACAAACACCACAACCCTTGTCATTTCGGTGTGTCCAACCCTCGCGGGTCCAGATCTCATTGCTCCCGAATCCTCTCCCCCGAAAACTTCATTAACTGTCTTTCCCCTGCTTGTGTCACCGTCACAATCGCGAAAATCAAGCATTCTCGAAACTTACCGTGACTTGTCCATTAGGCGTTTCGGGCTCTTCCCACTGAATGACCATAGTACTGGAGCTGAGTGGCCGTACTTGGACGTTCCGAGGTGAACTGCCAGGTTCTGTATCGCAAAACAAGCAACATCTTAATTAACTCTGTTATTTCTACAACCACCAAACCCAATACAACCCTCCAATGGGCCCCTTATGGGGTAAAACCCTTCTACCATCTCTTAACGCTTGTCAATTCCACTCAACAATGGGAGATTTGCCCAAATGCCAACGCCCTCTGTGTTATGGCTGCCGAAGGGCAGACATACACCTCGTTTTCGAGTGTGACGTGAACAAACTTTCCCTTTTATGACCTTATCAACACTGACGTAGCTTGAAACAAACCGACTCGCGCTAACAAACATGTTCACTCTCGAAAACCGATCTTCCTCGGATCTGGTGCGGGAGAATGGTACATTCCAAACTCACTTAATCTTGGTTTTGGATCAACAAGACGCGCTAGCACTACACAACAGTGGATAAGGTGGTTTCAAAAACTTACTTGGTCCTCCAAAACTGGGGTCAGCTAAAGGAGGGGAGAAGGGAATTTAGATTAGTATGGGGTTAGCTTTTGATAGGGATGGTTAATTGTGCCGAGAACAAAACAAGGATAGTACTTCTAGCTTTAAGTTTTTCAGACGTAAAACAGAAAGAAAAGAAAGAAAGAAAAGCAAGAAAATCATAAAAGGAAAAATTCTTGTCGACAATAAAAAATGGAAATTATTCAAATTCTTTGTTCATGTAATTATCGTTTACATTTAAAATTTTTATTTAACATTTTGAATTTAGCTAAAATTTCGAAATAAGCGTTGATCGTATCGACTACGCTTGTGAAAGGATCAAAGACTCTTAAAAAATATCCAAAATTCAGGTAAGAACGATTTCACACGATCCATTTAACGCTAAAAAGCTGAAAAGAAAAATTCTAGCGTGGATTAAACGTTACAAAATTTCAAGAACTAACGTTACAAGAATTAACAAAATAAAAATAAATAAAAAAATAAATAAAAAATAAATAATATAAAAATAAAAAAATAAATAAAAAATAAATAAACTAAAAATAAATAAAATATTGATAAATAAACTAAAAAATAAATAAACTAAAAATAAATAAACTAAAAATAAATAAAATAAAAATAAATAAAATAAAAATAAATAAAGTAAAAAGAAATAAAATAAAAAGAAATACAAAATAAAAATGCTGATCTTTCTTTCGGTTACTAATTGGACGTGTGGCAGCAGACATAATATATTGAGGTCTTTGAAAGTTTTACCCGTTTCGCCTGTGGTAACAAAAGCCGGAGTACTGGCCGGTCCTCTTCCCACGGGATTGACTGCCAAGACATAGAACTCGTACTCCGTGAAGGGACTCAAGCTCCGTACAGTGTAATAGTTGGTTTTGACGCCTGTGATCTCCGATTCATGGCTAGCCGCCGATTTTGGCTTATACTGGATCACAAACTCGACCGCGTCGGCTGACTGAGCGTCGTAGTGCCATGAAACATGCACAGTCGTCGCTGTCACTTCGGAAATGCGGACATTCGACGGCGCGTATGGCAAAGCTTCATACAAATGTAAAAAATGATTAAAATAAATCCAAACAATTACAAATAAGACCCAAACAATTACAAAAACACACACAACTATACATAACCAAAATAACTCTAAGAGGGAAAAATATACAAATAAAGTAGCGTACAAGTAAATTAAAAACAAACAAAACGTCTGTTCCGAAGTAAATATTAAAATACGAAGCAAAAAATGAGATATATTTGAAAATGTGAAATGGAATATAAAATAAATTTGAAAACCTGAAATAAAAAATGAGAAAAATTTGAAAATTCGGACATAAAGAGACTGGAAAACAAGAAAACTAAAGACACTAAAAATGAAAAGAAATGTTGGAAATTAGCCTTAAATATCTTTCATGTGAGATATAAAACGATATAAAATCAGGTAAACTCTTTACAGCGTGGGCGTTTTAGGGTAATCGAAACGCCCACGAAATATTTGCCAGGAAAAAGAACAAAGGAAGTACTTGAGCTCTGCACTGACTTTCAATGTTCGCAAGTGGCAATAAGAGCTGTTCCACAAGATTTGAAACACATCAAGCTCAAAAAGAAGATAGGAAAAAAATAGTCTTATCATGAAAAAAAAGTTTGCTTTCGCAAATTCAATTCTCTTCTCTTTACATCTTTTTTTTCCATTCAAAGGAGTTTTAAAGCGAGCTGAAAGCGAAAAGGGCCAGAAAAAATCTATTTTTTTGGCGTTTTAGGGAGAAAAAGAGAAGAAAGGAGGCTAGTGAACTTTCCTGGCTCTTCACTTTTTACTCTTGGAGCCATAATTTTCCTCTGCGTAAGAAGTTTATAGCTTGGGCTCCGGGAAAAGAATAAATAAATAAAAAAAGGCACACAAGGGCGTGTCAACAAGCTAAGGATTACTGGCAAACTCGAAAAACAGTCACCGGGAGCAAAAAGAAGTGCTTAAAAAGTGACGTGGTTATTTAGAATGTTTGTCGACCGGAAAAAGCCCTGGAATCAATTGAGCTTTGATGTTCATTATATCACCATGCAAGTACCCAGTCACGCAACCAATTTAGAATGAATAGACCAACACAATATGAAGAAACTGATTAGCTCGTAGTGAGTAATTTTCCATTGAATTTAAGAATGAAAAGCTTTAATTGAATTTTACGCTTTACCAAAGGGTAAAAAATTAATATTAATATAAAACTGGGATGAAAGGTAGAAATACTAGTCAACTGAAATCCACGTTTACAGAACTTTGAAAATTAAATAAGGTTTATATTGATCTCTAAACAAGAATTTAAGGTATCTTTAAATTTTTAGCCTGAAAATATTTGAACGTTTTCCGAAAAAACTTCAGAACGCCTTTAAACTCTGTAGGAATTTAAAGACTTCGTGAGCACACAAATTGAAGTATTTTGTTCTGAACTCCAAAAGAATCCAGGAAATATTAACTAAGCGCAAAGCGTATAAATTATTCCACGCCCTCTGCCGTAAGATTAGGCGCCTTGTTGTGCAACAGATGTCTCTGAACCCTTTTAGCCTCAGGCTAGTCACCCTTCAAGAAATTCTACTCAGAATTATCTTACATTTTTTCTCTTGTCTGAAACTAATCCTTCCAGCAAAATTACTGCCATACTCAGAAGTAATGCACAGGCTTGACTACATTGGTTATCTTTTATTTAAGTGCTTTTATCTTTAATTCTTGAAAACCTCCACGCTTCCTAGAAGGCATTGTTGCACACGAATTTTTCCGAGAAACACACGTTTTCTCTTTTGCTCTTTTTAGACATATTTCTGCAGTTGAATTGTTTAAGACTACAAGGCTTTCTGTATTTCTTAAAAAATTCTTCAAGGAAAAGGAAATCTTTCTCATTCTCTTCTCTTTCTGCTTTCGGTCTACGTTGTTCTTTCTTACTGAACAAAGCTCTTGGCCTGGAGGTTTATAAAAGCTAGGAGCGTCATAACCATAAAGTCAAGCCCGAAAAGAGGACGAAGAAAGAGGAAAAAGGCCAGAAAGCGAGACACAGGCGGAAGGTAGGGCTAAGGTCTGTGAAAATGATTACCTTCTACCCGGACTAAGGTAGTATTCTCGACGGATCCTAATTTACTGGACGCCACGCAAGTGTAGTTGGTGGACTCTTGGATGTCTTCAAGCACCAAAATATTGCGTCCTATGGGCAAACTGTCCTCTGGAGACAAATCTTCCAAGCCTTTCCTCCATTTGACGTAAGGCACGGGTGAGCCGGCGGCGATACACGTTATGTTCAGCGAACTTCCTGCCTTGACTTCGTACACGGGCTGCGGCGCTTGGGTGAAGTACGGTGGTACGCGCCGGACTATAGCCACACACGCCCGGAGGGGATGAAAAGCGGGGTAAGCAACACGGAAATCATTAGCATATTACATCATCCGACACACAACTTATCTCGTTTGCCAGAAAAGCGCTATAACCAGAAAATATTTTTTAAATGAAGAAAACAAAGATAATCTAAACACGCAAAATTTTGACAGAACAAGTATTAAGGTCGAAAATTTCGTTCGTGATAAAAAATCTGTAATACGGTACAATATCGTACGTTCTGTACTAAGAATGTTTCATTCTTAGCAAGAATGAATTTTGTAATTCCATGTTTCATTCTCAGCAAGAGTGAATTTTATAATTCCACATTTCATTATTAGCAAGAATGAATTTGTACCGTCCTGGCCCGCAATGGGAACATTCACTATTGTACAACAATTAATGTTTTAATTCCCCGTGAGATAGTCAGGCAGTTCGCTCCAAGTCCTTGTTAACCGACAGACGTTTTTTCCCCAAGCTCGCAAATTTTGTCGCTGTACTAGCACGTAACATAATCTTGCCTTTTTGACAAGAAGCAGAGTGAATAATTTTTGGTGCATTTTTGCCATTAGCCCTTTGTAACTCGTTTCGTCCCCTTTACCCGTTCCACACCCCAGCCAGCCCCGTACAAGGGCTGATCATCGTATAACGAACCCTTTTGAAATTTTCTAAAGTTCAAAGTCTTCAGTTTCTTACTACTGTACGATTGCCTTAAAGAAATGAATAAAATCATAGAAATTTAAGGAAATTTATTTGAAAAAATGCACAATTATAAATTTCTGAAATAAATAAAACTTAGTTTGCTTTGAATCTTGTTTTTCTCCCGCTGAACCTTCTTAAAAGGGTATCTTCAACTTCCAAGCCTGGAGGAAGTTGGGCAAGCACACGAGCATACACTCTGTTGTAATAACAACGTATGAAAACCTGATCCGTTGTTCTGTTTGCTGTTCATCTGCTTCTTTTTACGCGTTTGTTTACCTTGTTAGTCAACCATTTCTTTAAACATACAGCACGATTCCAGTCTTGTTAAAAGTTTAGCTTGAAAAGAACACGGAAAACTCCCAAGTTTCCAGTTACCAGAAGCGAACTGTTCTCCATTTCGGGGAATAACTCACAAAACAGTTTCGTGTTGCCGACGTCGAGCTAGTATCATTAAAGAATGTAAAACTCGGCTCAAACAAACAAATCTAGTGTAAAGAATCCTAGAAGAAAATTACCTTCTTGCTCAAAGAAAAAAATTCGCCAATACGCAAAAGCCTAGAAGGTATCAATTAAATCAAAGAAGCAAACACGTGAAAGAAAATTGGGACCAAAAAAAGTTTGAAACGCAACTCGAAATTTCTTTCATGTTCCAGTACGTTATTACTGCCTGTATCTGGCAAATTTACTTGATATATTGATTCCTGACCGCAAAAGCGTGTTGAGATTACGAAACAACTGATTAACAAATCTACAGTGTTTTCATTGAAGGTAAATACACTGCTTCCACAAACCCTACAGCGTATATAATGTATGCAAGTGTTATATACAGCGAAGATTTTTTTCCCTCTGAAGAAACATTCACTCCAACAGACGATTTCTGCCTTAAGCTTTACATAACAAACACCCAATTTTCGTTTGTTTACAGACTCCGAAAGCCCAATTTCCCTACGTACGCATTCGACATTTCTTTCAAAGACGTCAACAATGCCAGACTGAGTTTAACAAAGAATCGCTGCTGGAGATTGAGAAGAATAGCTTACCGCGGACGTGAAGGTGAGTCGTAGTCGAGACTTCCGTCCCAATAGAGTTCTCGGCCACGCATTCATATTTGCCTTGATCTTCTTCGTCGCTATTGGAGATTTGCAAAGAACCTTGACAATACAGAATAAATTAATTATCGAAGCGTCCTTTTTTACTCTTTCCCTCTCTAAACCCCCACAAAAGGCGAAAAACTAATTTTCTTTCGTTTTTTTTTTTCGTTCTATTCCACTACCAGACTGTTTTCAACAAACCTTTTTCTTATTTTCTAATTTCTTTTTTTTTCTTTTTTATAGGTGCAGTTTGCCTTACCTCGTGAGCCGGAATCCAACTGAAGATATCTCGGATTGGATAAATTGACAAGAATCATGTCACGGACCCAACTAATGACAGGTTCCGGTACTCCTGACGCTTCACATGTCAATACCGTTGTCCTGCCTTTCTCCACCACGGGCAAATTCGCTGGCCAGTACGTAATTTTCGGGAAACCTGTCGGCAATTCGTCCGCTGGATGGAGAAAAAAAAAGAAAAAAATTCAAGACTCATTAGTTGAGCTTGCTAGCAAAAAATACCATCAGAGCAATTTTTGAAGCAAAAAATGAATTAAAAAAATACGAAATTCACGAAGAATTTAATTTTCGGAATTTTGCAGTTTTAATCATGAAAACGTCGTTGGTTGCAAGACTTTCAGATTTCTGCGCTTTAGCTAGAATCGCTCCGTGTTTGAGTAACGCCCTTGCACCCCAACTTGCTTGGCAACCCCTTAGCCCCTTGTGGAAAGGGTGTGTTGGGTCCTAATTCCCACGGATATAGGATCTGATACAAATGGACGTTTCGGGCGAGACAAAGACCGTCAAAGCTATGATGATCCTAGACAACTCGCCGGTGACTCACCCCTTCACTCCTACCACCCCCACTACGGTGCCTTTACTCTGAACAGTATCAACGTCCAACCAAGCGTAAAATGTAAGTTCCATTCTTAGATAATGGATATTCTTGATCTGGAGTAGGAATTAAATAATTACTAAATCCGGAATTCGTAGCGAAGATTAACGCACTAATTAATTTAAAATTATTTACACTGAGCGTAAACCTATTTTTCAAATAAAACATTCATCACTCAACACATCTTTCAACAGAAAAACTTGTTTATAAAGGAAAAATTGTTTGCATTGTCGTCACAACGATTTATTACACTTACTATAACGTTGATTCAACAGAAATTTTCTCTCCACCTGAGAAATACCATGTTTTAGAAAAAAATAGTTTATTTAGCAGAATGTTATTATAAAGAATTTTTTTTAACGGACTTTAGCCTATCATAGACACGGATTCTTCTTTGTCTATATAATAATAATAGATAAACATATCTTAATAGCATTTATGTAATGTATAGAAAAAATACTTTTTTTGCCTTGATTTCTTCTCTTTTCTAAATTGAAAAGACTGACGCGTTTGGAAAATTTTCTTGAAAAAGAAGCGAGACACTCAAGCGCCTGAACACGCAGTCAAGCGTAGGCCCTATTTTCACTAACGGATAATTTAATTAAAGCGGTCAATGAAGTGAGGGCGTCGTCACCCCTCCAGTGAGCCATGACAACGTTTTTGTGAGTCAAGTGTTGACTATTGACTCGCTTTAACAAAAGTGAACCCGGTAAACAAATTACCACCCTTTTCTCAGTCCCTTTTAAGCTAATGCAATTATCTTGCGTATCAATTACGGCTCCTGGCGCGAGAATAAACGGCTCTTTGCACCTTACCACCCCCTACCACCACCCTACCAGGTATGTTTGCCACCCACAGAAAGCCTAAGTCAAAACGACGAAAAATGGCGCCACAGGGGCAACTTTAACCCTTCACAATACGCCAAGGGGCGAATTAAAAGTTTTGGGGGGTGAAAACGAGTTAAGTTGTATTCTTTGTAAACAAAACTTTCCTTTACGAGTTCCAAAACTCAAGTAATGTATGTAGAAGAGGAGAGAAAGGTGGTGAAGTCTTGTTATGAAAAGAAAAGACGACAAGATTTTCTTTCCTTTTTGTATGTGTCGATAGACGATCTTTGTACCCAAATCCAAGCTCCATTATCGGGCGTAAGCTTGTTGGAAAACTTTGCTTTTTTGCTTTAGACCAACAACCCAACTTTGCACTTTGTCAAAACAATTTTTGGAGATTTTTAGGATCAAGTGTTCAGTCAGGACAGATTTTCGTCGAGGTTTATAGCCTCAGTCGTCTTATCAATGAGCAAAGAATGTATTTCACGTTAATGCAGCTCTAATGGCAGTATAATTTTTTTCCGATTGTTTTCGGCATTGCTCACGTCACTGTCTTTTATTACTACAGTAAATTAAAACAGATTTGTTTTACAAGCTTTGAGCGTTTTTTTGCTTGTTTTAACACTTTCTGACATAAAGTACTAGAGCTTCATGTTTGGAATTCGGAATTTTTTTTTAATGAAAAGCTCAAAACTACTGCTAAAAGACAACTAACATCTACATAATAACAATAATGATAATAATAATAATAATAATGATAATAATAACAATAATAATAATAATAATTATAATAATCATAATAATAATAGTAGTAATAATATTGGCAAATTAATACACGTAGAAACAGTGCCAGAATAATTCAATGTATTTAACTAGAGATTTCTTTTGATTCACACGGCACATAGTGTTGCAGCTTTTCCGAAAAATTTGCATGGAAATTTCTAGCAACGAATTACTACCACGCAGAGATGCACTGGATCAACTCGAATCGTAGAAATTAGCATTAATCGTCCAAACATGATCTGTCTTAAGTTTGCGGAAGACTCACAAAGTCGAAATTTCTATTTAAGTTGCATTGTCTGCGCAAGTTGAAATGTCTGCGCGACGAGAAACTTAACTAGACCTGTTGGAATCGTCTTGTAGAAATTTGCATTTATTGCAGCAACTTACTTCAACTTGGCTAACTATTTGGCAAGTCAAAATTTCTGATCCAATCGAAATTTCTGCTTCAGCAAAATCTAACGACAAAGCGTAATTCATGTCAACAATTTCCAGAAAACAAGCAGTCACTTTTATTTTTGCAGACGGTGAAATTACTGACTTAAGTTCACATTTCTTTCCAAAATAATTACTGGAAGTCAGAATCGTTACTTTAGCCTAGCTAAATCGCATGTGAGAATCACCCCGTTAGTTTTCTCAGAACCCAAGTAGAAATATGACATTGTTTTCCGCTAGGGGCGCTGCTAAGCTCTAACTGTCCTTAGCTCGACTAAACTTCCTTTAAGTTACCTTAACTTTCTAGCTTTCAATTGTGATTTCTAATGAAAAATTTCGCCTTATCTACACATGTAAGTTTTAGTAATTTAATTATCTAGATTCAGTAAATTTATCACAGCACGCCGTTTTCTCCATGATCAGCTCAAATCGTCCGAAGCTATTGTTCACTACATTATTTTCTGTCGAAAATAAAATAAAAAACTCGAAACAGCGTCCTACACTACTTTTGACTCCTTTTGACGTAAGCAATAACGCCAAGCAACACAAAAACGTTCCAATTATTCTTCCAAACACAAAAAGCACTTGATGCTCCAATGACCCCAAAAAGGTGGGCGTGGACAATTTTTTGTCTCAACCTTTTTTTTTTATTCGCTAGCCAACACTTAACTTCCTTTTAAACGTCCCAACTAATTTCTTCCCAGCAAACTAAATAATTTACTGTATTTCTCCCTTTTGTTCCATTGCATTAAAATGCGTCACGCGTTCGTGGTAAGTCAATTTTCATTAGCCTCATCAAAACTAATGGTTATCTTTTAAAGGCAAGACGGCACGTGTAATGTGGCGCCCCCTTCCGCCTTGGCAAGAAAAATGAAGTCTTCGTTCCGAAAAACTAACAAGGAAAAGCTTTTGAAAGCTCTTCAATTACCTACGCCTTGCCAAGCTATTACTTAGATGCCTTTGTGGGGTGGCCAGAGGGTGGCAAGGGGGAGTTACGAACCACCAAAAAGGGGCCCGTGGCGGAAGTATCCTTACGCTACCAAACATGGCCCACCATCAATGAAAAAGCTCATCAAAAATCGCAAGACATTGCCATAATTTCTGTGATGAGACGCCCCGAGGCCAAAAAGGCGTGTATTTGCCCCTTCCTCCCCTCCCTCCCTCCCTCCCCCCCCAAAGGTCAAGCAAGCTGAGATAAATTACCCTCCTCCGCCCTTCACCAAGAATAATAGTCCATTATGCCTAAAAAAGCATTCCGCCCCGCGAAAAAATATCAACCAAGCTTCTGTGGCCAACTTTTACTAACAATTACACCTTCTACACAACTTTCTTGCTCTCTGGAGATACATCATTCCTCCCTAATAAGATATACGGCCCCAGATAAACTACAACTACCTTCAACCCTCCCCCATACCCTGAAAAGTACTAAGACATTGCCAAATAAGCCGCAATTAGGCGAGTTCACTACGCCCCGCCTCCATTTCTGGCCCCGAGGCGCTTTCAGCCGGCCAGGTTCAAGTGCTGTGAAGCGAGTAACAGAGCAAATCGCTTAGCCAGGGTGGAACTGGGTGGTAGTTTAACCCCGCTGGTCGTTTTCGTGCTCATATCTAATTAATCGACTTATTGATACTAAACAACGACGCAAGCAATAATGAAAATAGCTCCTTTAGATCCCTGAAGCCATAATTCGTCTTTTTTGGGACGAAAGGGAGGGTTGTTAGCCCTGGGGCGACTCCACCCCGTTCTTTTTTTTTGGGGGACGAGGCTAGAGGGTTAGATGGGATTAAAATTCAGGCGCTGGAACTCGCTACCTGGGCGTTATGTCATGCGATCGTTGGCTGGATTCGATAATTAACATAGCCACGGCTGCCAAACCTCATTAAGAGTCCAATTACTCCTCTGCCGGCATGGTATGACATATGAGATTATTACTGCGTCAGAGAGACTGCCGGTACTTGGGGAGATCTAGGTATGAGCAGCGTTTCTCAGTTTTCTTGGTTAATTTCTCTCCGTGGCAGAAAACAAGCAACAATTTTAAAATTTCTGCTCAGAATTTCTAAACCGTAGATGCACACTTACATTGGAGTTCAGCGCTTCATATGCGACACACAAAAAAAAAAAGAAAAAGAAAAAAGAAAAAAAAAAGAAAGACGGGGTTTGCAACTCGTCCATATAGGCAAAGGAGGCCTTTGACTGGTGACTGGAGCGTGGGAAACGCGTCCGAGACACTGACCCGCGCACGTTGCGCCAAACTTCGCTGTCGCATCGAAATTTATGACCTTTAACCATCTCAGAATTGTACGTTAGAAACTCACTCTTTCACCTATACCCTTTCTGAGTTGACTGTAAGGCGAACTGGGGAATAAAGTCTTTTCAATTTCTTATTGTGCTAAATATTAAGGCAGTAAGCTCAGTTGAACAAATTAAGGGAAAAAAAAGAAAAATCTGAAAAGTTCCATTTTCAACGCCCTGAGTATTATTTATGTATTTCCCTCTAATTGCTAGAGTGTCAAACGCACTAAGCAGCATTTCTGTTACTTTTCTCGCTTTTTTTTCGGGGTGTCTAGATTCTTTTTTTGTTACCTCAAAGGAGTGAATACTAATGGTGACATAAAAGCTTTTAGGATCGAGCTTAATGCATGGAGATTTGACCTCTGTCTTATGCTCTTAGGGTGTTTCGTCGCGCTCCTGTGTATGTGTCTCTCTTTCCCTTTTATGGCTCTCGCTTTCCGATTCATTTGCATACGCAGAGGACAGCAATGGAAGAGTAGCATATTCGTCTCATACCAACCCCCCCCCCCCCCCTAAAATCCTCCTATCCACTCAACATTTGAGCTCCGGTCTAAGGTTTCCAAGTCTTGTTATCTACAAAGCGAGAAATCTTCCTTCGCTAAGCATAAGGACGTATGAACCGTGCTAATCCAAGGGGAAACTGGGCACATGCATCAATGCTGGACATACTAGGGGGACTTAGGCTATTAATTTTTACTATCTCATTACCCTCTTCACTTTTACCGTCTCTCCTCAGCAGGAAAATGAATTTTCTTGACTGATCCACCAACCTTGTTCGCTTCTGGCTCTACGACTTTTAAACTTAATGATTTCTGAATTAGTGTTTTCCACACGAAATTTGCGAACGAGTTTCTCTATTCGGCACGCAATTTGTTCAGAAATGAAAGATATGGTGTTCGATCATTTAAATAGATCGGAAATATTATAAAAAAATAAATAAAAATAGGTAAAAGATAAATTAGGTAATTAAAAAATAAAAATTAAATAAAAAAGAGGTATTTACAAATCAAGGTGACTAATTTAGTGGGTTATGTAACTAACGTAATGATTGAACACTTACATGGCTCAATCAGATTTAAGAAATTTTACTACAATTTAAGAAATTTTACTATGTAACAAATTCAAGCTTAGATTTGAAATACTGCTCTAAAATATTAATATTTCGCCTGTGGCAAGGTAATACGGGGTGCAATAGCATACAATCCACCCACTCTGAAGAATCCAACGGTAGCCACGCCAAACCTGTAATAAGCCTGCCAGTACTTTAATATTGTTACGTTCTACTCCTTTTGAAATTCCGTTTATTCGTAACTTCCAATTTACATCAACACTAAAACGAACTCCGATACAAATCACACAAAAACACTCTCCTTCTCGTGCTAACTCTCACTTTACGTTTTCAACAATCGAATTTCACTTTCAAGAAACGCAACTGACTCAAAGGAAGGTCAAAAAGGAACTCACTATTACAGGCTGGGTGCAGGGAATTTCATTCTTACCAACAATGAATCTTAGGATTCATTGCTGGGCGGCTACGGAATTTGACTGTTGGGTAACAACGAACGCCACAATATTTTGGAAGGAACAGAAATTCTAGCCTGTTCAATACAGCCGAAACGGGTGTAAAATATCCATCAACTCGCTAACGAAGACCAATTAAGCGAGCCAAAGCGCATCTGACATTCCAGTTCGAGGCAAAGGTTTATACAACACGGACTCCAGCCCAAGCATCGTTTCATGAATAGCCAAACAAGTTTGGCTCAAAAGTGGAAGCAGCCTCACCCTTCAATCCCCTCGCGGCAAAGAAATGAAAGCTGACTACAGCAATGTCTGCAAGCTTCTTATACAGCCTCGGGGCATTTCACAGAATCGTAATCACCATGCCCACGCGGGTTTCGTGGGAGATTAAGCTACGGCTGCGTATAAATAAACGGCCTTCGCTCAAAAAAAAAAAAAAAAAAAAAGATGAAGATTGCAGAAATAAAAAGACTTCGAAATTACTCCAACCTACACGTTTTCATATAGCACTGCTTTCACCCAACAGGCTCTTGCCGTCTGACGTCGAGCTAATCCTTCCATCCTAAATTTCTTCCAACCCAGAATGACTTCGTAACGTATTTCTGCAGCCCAGCAATGCCTACATTTCTCTCTGACTTCAACTTTGGTTGCTAGCTGGAGCTTCTTACTCTCCACCCGGAACAAGAAAGACAAGTTCAGCGCGTTTCAAAAACGACGTTACATGTTTTGTCCCCCTCACGTAAAAAGCTTTCAGTCAGATTTCAAAGTCCTTTGCAGCCCCCAAAGCGGGCGACGAGGGTGGTTGGGTTAAATTCGGTAAAAGAAAAATCTGTATGCCAAACTGGCACAGTTCAAAAGACAAGAAGTCGCTTGACTTGTTCCCTTAGGTTTGCATCTCATTTTTTTGTCTTTTCAAACTTTTTTGTTTCGCTCTTAGCAAAGCAAACCCTGAATAATACAAATCCACAAAAGCCACATAAAAGAAAACCAAAATGTTATTCGGTCCGACGTGTCTTTTTTTCTAGCAGTACTTTCCCTACCAAAGTCCTTCTTGTATTTCGTTCCTTTTTTTTTTTCGTTATTCTTTCTTTATTCGTAAATATTCTTCGGCCACCACGGCCAAAGCGTAACATGGTAATTTCCCCTTGCATTAGCCGGGAATGAAAAGTCCAAAGCGAAAATGTCAAACTAGCCCGAGACTGACCAACTTGCCCATTCCAGATGCCAATGTCCAATCCGACCTTGTCTGACACAATTTACATCCGAACCGCACGAAACGGACTTTTAAATGAGAATGCTTTAAGAAAAAGGCTTTTCCAAAAACGAAAAAAAAATCAAAGAAACGGAAATAAACACATCTGCAAGGAGAAACCTTTAAATGCTATTTACTTATTTTATTCTTATTTTATTTATTATTTACTTATTATTTATTATTTACTTATTTATTTATTTGATTTATTTTATTCTTATTTTTTTAACTTATTTTATTTTTGTTATTAGAAATAATCTCCAAGAGAAATATTTAATAGTTAAGCTTAGAACAATTTAAACAAAATAATAATTAACTAAAAGCCCAAGAATTGCACTCCATAACGTCAATAATAGAAAAAAGAACACTAGAAAATAGGAAACTTTCTACAAATAAATAGATAAGAAATTATGGATCTAAACAAGAAAAAATTTGAAATTTCTATAAGCGAAAAGAAAATAACTGCACCTGACGAGAATCACTGCAGTAATTTCAATTAGTAAAAAAAAGAAGGAAAAGAATTTCTATCAATATTGCACCAAAAATTCACATTAAAAAATTCACTACGACTGTTCCGGACGAAGCCGGAAGGGATTTTCTCTCTCGAGCTCTTTCTCCTATTTTTCTATGAATACCCTTACTATATAGAATTTTTGAGAATAAACCCAGAACTTGTAAATTAATATTTGATTTCTCCTGTATGGTCCCTGTGGTGATAACATACTGTGACTTTCATTGTTGCCGAACAGTTCAAATTCGTAGCCGCCCAGCAATGAATCTTCAGATTCATTATTAGAAAGAATGAAATCCCCTGCACCCAGCCTGTAAGAGATTCCTTCTTGACCTTCTTTTGAGCCAGTTCCGTTTCTTCAATGTAAAATTTGATTGTTGTAACCAAAAGTGAGAGTTAGCATGAAAAGGAGTAGAACGTGACCGTACATCAAATTATCAAATAAGCTAAAGACTTGGGTTCTTTGTGTTCCAATATTTCGTGGCAAAGAAGAGATTCCCTGTTCCCCAGTGTCATAAGCGCGTGGACAAGTTAAGACGGCACTGGCGGGAACAAAGACTATAAAGAATTTACTAAGAATTTAAGTAAAGGTTATTACGACAAATAGCTCGAACGCATTTAAAACGTAAAGAGCGGCCTCGGCTCCTAAAAGCCGTATGTAATTGAGAGGCTGTTCATACACACGTGACGACTTTTTTGTACGATAAAACCGGGGCGGGCGTCGCTGTCTCCAGTTTGATCGTTAATGATTGTATTAATATTGAAGCTAGCTCATAGCCATGCCTTATTAATCCCCTTGTTGGGCAAGCTAACCGGGGTTAAAGCGTTGCACGCGGGAAAACCCGATGGCTTGTTTTCAATTCATTAAGTTCCCTTGGTTCTGAACATGTAAGGAGCTAAACGGTTCCCGGGGTCGGTCAAATAGCATAACTATCGGAAAACCGTTCCTTTTACCATCATGGACATAGGGTAGACAAAGTGACACACAAGACAGCATACAAAACGACGATACTAGCGCGTACCCACTCTTGCTGACGAAAGTTTGTTATAATTCATATCTCCTTTCTATCTTGACAAAAGGGTCGGGAGTCCCGTGCTGATTTGTTATTCAGTCCCTTTCCATTTTTTTTGTCTAATGAAAACACACCTTTCCGGAAGATATTTCTTCACGGTGTCAGCTTGCTGAGCAAAATGACTTTTTTAAAATTTTTTAGAACAAACGAAACAAAAATAGTAACAAATTAAAGAAAATTAAAATACAACACAAAAGTAAATTTGACGCAAAAAATACACCAACAAATTAAAAAGAAAATAAAGAAAATGAAAAATAAAACAAAACTAAATTTGAATCAGAAAATACATCAAGGTAGTAATAAAACCATAAAATAAATACATAAAAAAATCAAGAAAAATAAAATAAAAGACTAAATGTGATAATACATCAACGAAGTAATAAAAACAAAGGAAAGAAATGACATTTACTTCTAGGTTTATTTTTTTACTTTATTCGAAGTATTTGGAAAGGAAGAGATTTTAATAAGAACTCAACATTGTTTCGTTTGTGTCCTAATAATGTTTCAAGTAATAGCAAAGGTGGACAAATAACGAAATTTTCGCCACAAAGGCAGAAAGAAAAACGCAGGAATGACAATGGCTAGGACAATTCAAAGGAACTTGAAAATTTTATAGCGTTCTAATAAGCAGACTGGAATTTCCGGGACGCAAAGGAAAGCTATAATCTTTCCTTTGAAGCTGAAACATGCCTCTTCAAGACAAAGTTACAGAAATGGAATGCCAGATTGAGGCAACGAGTACTGCTTCGGTCATCCAGTATTTCTCTTTCTTCTAAGGAATTTCTTAAAATTTCAAAATGCACACGACGAATCTCATCAATTTTTCTGCCTTTGTTAAAAGGAAGTACGACCAGTGATGTACTGCTGAGAAGCAATACATATTGCTGCAGAAATAACCATTCAATACTTCCTGGTATTCAACCACTATAACGTTTAATTACTATTTCTGCAACAATAAGTAATACCAAGGCAGATTTTATCGCTACATAGAATACCAAAAGCAGCCTGAAAAATTCAGAAAAATAAAAGAATTGTTCCAAATTGATTTCTAGGTCAGTACTGCAGTAATAAGTTATTACAGCGTAGTGCTATCATAGAAAGCTTCAAAGCTAACTAGATCTCCAACCACGCTACGAAGAAAGTGTCTTAATTGCCAAAAAACTTGCAAAAATAAATTGCTGCAGAAATAATTGCCGGTACTGGGAGAAATAAATGCCGGTACGTGAAGTAATAAGTGCCGGTACCTGAGTTAATGTGTCGAGAATAACGCCAATGTAGACATATCAATAGAAAGTAGGAATGTCCCCTCGGGCTTAAGAATTCCTTTTGGAAGAAATATACGGTTTCCTATGCGCATTTCTTCTTCCTCAAAGCTTCAGCCTCCCCTTTCCTCATTCTGTCCTTTGAATTTTAGGGGAGAGGTCAACGTCAAGCTTAAAAAACGAAACGAAGGCTTGCTGTACAGTTTGGAAACTGCCACTGCCGCGTGTTGCACGCCGCTGTGATGAAATGGACTGCTAAGCTGGCTTTGATCTTGTGAGCCGGCAGGAGAGGATCGGGAATCGTGTAAAAAAAGAGAAAAATACGAAGGAAACTGCCAGCAGAAAAAAAAATCTCTGTATCCCATACCCTTCCATTTTTTCTGTATTTTCTAGAAACCTCGACGGAGAAGAAAACAAAAAATCCAAAAAGCTGCAGTGTTGCGTCTTCTAACCCCTCCGAGCTAGTCTTTCAAGTTAACTGAGGCGATCGAATACTAGCATCCTTTTCTTCCAGACTTCTCAACATCGAAAAGATAAACTTTTTTTCCGCGATACATTTTTTTTCGGCCCTTTTTCGATCTGCGTTTGCCAGTACTATTATGGCCTACGGTCGCTTAGTCTTCGTTTTTCTTGCATTTTTTTCTTTGCATGAGGAACATTTGAGCTCGACTGGTATAGAATAATGGTCCATAAACCTATCAACAGGGCCTGGCAATGCCTTAATACTAAATATTCAAGTAGGCTTGCATACTTATTTTTCTTTTTGTTTCTCAAACGCCGATTTTCTTAGGTTTTGATACAACTTAGGAAAACTGAAAAATGTTACGAATTTGATTTAAAAGGAGATTTGGGATTAAAAAACAAGAAGAGAATAAATACAACAATGAGGAGATATTTGAATAGTACTTGAGTAACAAATTGTGAGTATTTGACAAAAATGAATTTTTCCTTTTACATAACACGTACTTTTCCTGCAACACCGAAGAAAGTTTTACGTAATGGAAGTACGGAGCAAAACAAAACAGCAAAGGTTGATTTGGATGAATAAACGAGTTGGAAAAAAGACGTTGTCAATCCAGGCCAACATGTCACGGACGAAGTTTAGCAATGAAATTCCTGTACTGGTTGCGAGTATTGTAAATGTTTCACACAGTTGAGCAAGTTGCGGGTACGTGATCGATAAGTCCATTTCTGGCAGCTTGTGCCAATGCCAATCGCTGACAAATGAAATTAGCAGAAGGCACGAAGCGCACAAGATGGACACGGACTGAAGGTCATTTATCATTGGTGAAGGACAAGCAAATCCATTAAAAACGGATCCAAAGCATTGCTTTTCTAATACACGTTCGACCTTTTCAATGTATTAAACTAAACATTACTTCCGAAAGTGCATTGTGCGATAAAACGGTCAATGAAACTTTGTCGCACATCCAATCACTAAATGAGCAACACCTATACATTTCTAAATATCTGAAGCTTTTCGATACCTGAATTCTGTTCAACGTTATTAACGGAAGTTCGAATTTAATGGTATTTTTCACCTTAAAAATTCCAGTAACTTTACGACGTAATTAATAATTGTTCAAATTTTCACACCTGATCCCAATCTTTCATTAAAGGGTGCAATGGAAAACTCTCCAACAATGCGTCAAATGAACCAATTCAGAAATCTCTTCACAAAAATCCTTCACAATACTTAAAAACGCCACAAAACCAACAATTACGTTGTTACTGGAATTCTTCTGTCGAAACTATTTAATTTCAAGCTAATTTAGCTATTATTCCAGATCTGAAAAATTTCCCCTTTCGTTTTCCAAAACTTTAATTACATTCTAGAAATTGCTAATTCCAATTTGTTCAATATTTCTTCACTACGCATTCCATATACGTTACAATGCTAGAAAATACCACGGAGGACGAACGGCGTTCTCAAATATACCTATCATTTCTGAATGAAAAGAGGTTTCAATCAATTATTTCTGTGGCTCGAAAGTTGCACTGCAACAATGATCAGTCACTCGCAAAAGTCACTGGGTACGCATGTCTTGCACTTTTCTTCTTTTTCCTTTTTAACCAACATTTTTCGGTTTTTCTCCTTGGTTCTGTTAATATCAAGCAATAGAGAACAATGAAATGTACTTACGGGCATAGATGGTTAGTGTGCCTTGTGCCGTAACTGCATCTCCGACGCCATTTTCCGCCACGCATTCATACCGCCCCTCGTCTTTATTGACTTTCGCAGGGTCAATTCGCAACACTGACATGGATGGGTACTGCAGAATCATGTACCGACTCTGGGAAGGTGAGATCTACCATTTCGCGTCCGCAGGCACACAGTAAACACAAACTTTCATTGACTTTTTGGCCTTACAAGACTAAATCGCTATCTTCAAAACTTTCGTGCATTCATTTTTTTCGAGTCGGCAATAGTAACAGAATCGGAGAAAAAATATAAAAAAACGGAGAAAAAAAAACAGAGGCAAGCAAAAGTAAATATATCAGCCCAAAGGGCTTATACCTTTCTGCCATTTCGGCGCCAAGAGAGATGAGGTGTAGGTTCCCCACGAGCCCGGCAATAAAAAGCTGCCGTTCCGCCAGATCGCACCGCCAAATCCTTCGGTCGCTCGAAGATCTCCGGTGGATCTGCCCAAGAAACAATCAATGAGAAGAAAAAAGTTAGTAAAAAATGCACAATACAATATTCACCCGCCAACGCTTAAGGCTTTTGATCTCTTAGGACATCAAGTCGCTTAAAATGTCATATTTCTCTCTCTCAAGCTTAGAATACAATGTAAAGATTGCCAAAAAAAGCAAAAAATAAAATATAAAAAATAACAAAATAAATAAATAAATAAAAATATAAAAAATAACAAAATAAATAAATAAATAAAAATATAAAAAATAACAAAATAAATAAATAAATGAAATGAAGAAAGAGATAAAAAATAATAAAATGCATTTTTTTAAACACATTCTTTCTAACTACACGACACTTGCGGGGGTACAGACACCCCACAAGCGTGGTCCATTCGCGTGCACGTTTGCTAAGCGACTGAGTAACCAATGTTCCCAAAGCGAGAAAAGTCACTGCTGCCAACAATGAATTTTTGCGGCGTTACGTCAGCGAAGGCCGAAAATTCATTGTAGTTCAAGGCTAGTTGCTTCAGTCTGCTTGCAACGTTCATTGCGTATGGTTTGTGTTCACCAAAACGCGTGAAATCAGCAATATAGTCTCTTTAATCCGATATTTTGAAAAAGGGTGAAAAAATTTGCCACAAACTGAACTTTCGGACGAAGCATTGAGAATCACATGGACGAACGGAACAAAAATTTTACTCATACTTAAGGTAATTTGCGTTTAAAATGCATAACCAAAGTTTTGAAATCGAGAAATACAAATAATTTCTAGGGTTGATACGTCATTATTCAAAAATAAATGATTTTGCTTCGAGTTACGAGTAAATACTGCGTGAATTGAGTGAAACTCAAACAACAGATTAAAGAGACTGACTCAATACGTTGCAGGTGTCTACAAAAGGGATGTTACACATTTCAAAGACAACTTGATGCCCTAGCAACAGATCCCGGAATCTCGGGTTTACATGTACAATACCGCTCGCAGCAAATCCCGCACTCAATGGAGCGAAAAACTACCCACTTTTACCACCGTACCCACTATTACTCTTGTCTCTCTCTAAGTTAAAGGTAGTTCATTTGGCCACAGATTCATAAATCACGCGAACCAACAACAAACTTTCGGCTCGTTTGCTTGCTTGCTCGCTTCCTTGCTTGTCCTATCCTCTTTTTCAACCCATTTTCAAAAATTTTAGATTTTCTCCCCGAACAATCTTCAAGCAACCTTTACAGCCAAAGCTTGACAATACGGCGTGTTGGCAACAATAGCAATATAGCAGATAAAGGCCATAAATTAGGTTGTAACACACCCCAGAAAAAATAAAAATAAAAAAAGTTGTTCCAACAACCTGTCCGCGGCCGTTTTGGCACCCGGACTTACAGTCACCCGAAAACACAAGACAAATGGCCGCTGCCAGAGGGACCTCCTGGCCTACCGCCGATAAATTCTTCCCGGTTCTTACCCCCCACCAGGGGCTTACCTCCCTGGGGCAAGAGGGAAGGAGGTAGGTATGCTTCGGGCAACTTTCAACAACGCATGGACACTATATTACCCCAATGGGCATTTCGGTCACTTTTTCCTGTCATTCCTGACTCGACCGTCCACCCTTAAGGAAAATAACCTTTAGCCTTAACAGCTTTGCTTCTTGTTTCGCCGGTGCAGAGATTGATAGCTTGTCCTGTATCCAAAACCTCGGTATTTCTTCCTGGTACACGGGGTTTCTCGCAAGAGATCTTGCCAGTACAAGAAAGGAATGCTCTGACAGTTTTGGTACTCTTAATATAAGCATATACACCCTACATATCCCCTGCATACTCTTATTTCTCTATTATCCCTTTTATCTCTGTATACTATTGTGTCATTATGTCCCTAGATCTTCATATGTTATTGGTATATTTCATAACACGTGTTCGATCGTCCTTACATCCTAACATACATCTCTTAAAGCACGCCAGACTGAGCAAACCACGAATAATTATTTAACATGGGAAACGAACAGGCGCAGCTCGAGATTATTGGATATTTTCATCCGATTTTTCGCTGGAGCATCATGAATTATATCTAGGAATGATTGCCATGGAAAAATGGGGAAAAAGAGGATTTCTGCGGTGCATAACGGACCCTGGGAGTACCGTCTTCAGTATTCAATACACGGACGATACAATACTCCGTGACGGATATTGATGGTCATGTTCAACCAAAGATCGGCCGGATGATCCATGGATCCACGGCAGAGTGTATTTTCCAGCTACTCAATTTGGATTTTTCTCTTGCAAGATATTTTGTTTATGTTTAACCATGGTTAGCTCAAACAAGAAAAATTTTAAATGAAAAAGGCAAAGAGGAAAAAACTGGAAAAATCTGTACTAGGATCAACACAGGTAGTAAACAAATCAGCCTTAACTTTATTTCGAATAACAATATTGCTTTAGACTGTTTTTGCCTCGTAACGAGCAAATCAACATTTACTGACGCTGAATGCCAAAATATAATATTGCATTACGTAGTTACTTCTTGTACGCATTGCTGCTGCATTTTGAGCCGATACTGCAGCCATGAATAGACAAGTATATTGCTGCAAAAAATTCTGGCAGAAATATGACGCTAATACTCCTCTTTCCAGTTATGTTGCTTTCGCACAAAAAAGCATACGCAAATACATTAAAAAATTTCTCCAGTTAACAGTAATGAATACACAGCTTTCTTTGGCTTTAACAAGTAATTTAACTTCAATAAATTTAACTTCAACAACAAAAAAGCGCCAAGATGTCACAAATTGAACATTTCAAAAACGGAAGTTGAAATTTCGCTTCAGCCATGTTTTACTGCAGTTTATTTCCTATTACTGGTGACTCAACACTGAATATCGCAGTAATGAATATTTCAACAACGGACGCAAAAATTGACGCCCAAGGAGTGCGATTCCTAATCCAATCGACTGGCGTCTTCATGAGAGCATCTATTCCCTGCAAACGCCAATCCTCCCTCTAGCGGAAGGAGTAGTGTCTTCATATACGCCCAGTGCAGCAATATGGAAGAAATGTTGCGAAGAAAAGGGCCTTGAGAGCTATCATAAAAAAAGGATTCTAAGGTCTGTAAGTCTATACAAGCAAGAAAGCAAGCGAGCAAACAAGCCCAGTCAACTCGACGAAGCTTTTTTCCCCCCCTTCCTTAGCAGCTGCCGGTACTATTGCTGCTGCCGGTACTATTGCTGCCGCCAAACAAGGTATTTCCAATTTCGCTCACGTTTTTCTGATCACATTAGGTGCGCTACTAGTCCCATTCCGGTTTGTCTGTATGTGTGGGGCGCCCCATCCCAGAAATTACTGCAATACATTCCCAATCTATGCCATTACACATTTCCCCTCCCTGCATACATGTAAAGACACCATCTCTGGCATCCACACATATACTCTCTCTTAATACCAGGCTATAAAAAAAGGTAAAAGGGGAAGATAATAAGCTCAAAAGATATTTCTTACAGCTGCTCCGCCTTTTGGGCTTTCGTGGCAAATTAATAACATGTCTTGTAACATATCACGCTATCATCTTTGCTTTTCTTTTGGGTTTGGGTTTTGCACCTCCCAGCATCTTATTGGGAAGGGACCAATCACAAGATCAATCTTGGCGTCTTTCTTTTTTGTTACTTACGTGTCAAATATTTGATGAAATCGATGAAGGTGGTATTAGAGCCTGGGAACGGTAGAAGAGACACACACACATGTCATATAGAGAGTGGACAGGGGAATACCCGAGGGTATATAACATGGACACAACCAATTTCCAATGAGCTTTTCCTTCCTTTTTTGGGGATAATCTTTAAGCCTTTTCTTGCAATAGTCTTAATTGGGTGATACGCGTATCTTAAGAATTTTTGGTGCAGTGCACGTTTAATTAACGCATTCACATTTCTGATCCATACAACTAGAAACATACATAGTCTGTTTTTCTGCCTATCAACTCAATTCCCAGCTTCTTATGAAGTTGGGACACAGAATGTGTAAAACTATCATAATTAGCACTGTATGAAAATTTTATTTAATTATAAAAACTAAAAAATAGTTAATAATTAATAAATAAATGAAAAAATAATAAAGATACTTCAATAATATAACACTTGAGTTGCGTCGAGTCGGAATTAATGTCAGGATTGTTTATTTCGCCTTTGTAACTCGAAACGGAGTCAATTACGGAATTTTGACTAGTTTTGCATTTCTTCAGCGTTGTTGGAACGAAAAGAATGGATTCCTTAATTGAACCTCGTTCCGTGTTTAGCTTCAACTTTTTCCTTGACTTTAAGCCCTCACTAGGAAGTTAAACTTGGCTTTTTCGCTAAGAAAACTGTTTTCCGTGAGGACTGTAGCAGTGAACTAGGCCATTATCCGCTTTTTTCTTGCCTTTTTTTTCTCTAGCTACGAGCAACAACGACTTTATAAAAGCTGAGCCCAAGAAGAGACAAAGACAAAAGTTTCTATTTTCTCGGGGACTCCGACAGTGTGGGTATTATCATCATCTTACGCTTATGTACTCGGAAATAACTTTTCTTGAAGCTACAAAGATCACTTTCTCTTTTTTTCGCAGCATTTTTATTTCTTGCCACAAACCCTGCCATGGAAGAAATATCCTAGGAAAGAATTTCTGAGCTGGTACAATAAACTATTTCTGCAATTGGTATGCACCCAAAAGACAGATATTACCTTCTGGAAGTGACAGCACTAGAAAAAAAGTAACACAGCTGGATTACAGGCAGTGAAGTGTGCATTGTGTCCTAAAATGTCTGATAGCTGCAACAAACAAGCTTTAGATCAATTATTAGGCCTATACGCAGCCAGGGAAGACAACCTTGTGTTTACATTAGGAATAACAACCCCAAGTCACTATAAACATGTGAAGTTCTGCAATTTATGCTTACTGCTGCTTTATGTAATAATATTTCACCCGTTTGTTTCCGTTGGCCATTCTGTACCCAAAACTGTCTGGGTTATGGCTCGGTAACACGGCCAGTACTCGTACTCCTACAGCTCAATTTCTGCTTCATCCCTTCGTAAGCGAAAACATAAGAGGCTGAGCAATGGGAAGTGTATAGATCGAGCCGTTTCAATTGGCCCAGAGGGCGTTGGGTTGGCGCGTCTATGGTACTCAATTCCTTCATTTATTCCTGTCCAGTGAAGCAGTGTGTCTTAGACACACGGACAACCCGAAATTGCCTCCGGATGCATTAATTTTGTCTCGCTTAGAGTTGAAGCTGCCTAGGACGATGACACTGGTTTTACACACCCAACCCTGCGGCCCACGTTGTATCAAAGCTACCCTGGACCCTACGACCCCCAACGGAGGCTTAAGCCTCAACGAACATGTGTAATTTTTGTGGGCAGTACCCCAGCTGGGTAAAAGCTCAATTACTCTTGTGAAGCAATTTCGTTGGCTCGTAAATTACTTATTGTTGCAGGTTTTTCGAACATTGTTTCTAGGTGCATTCTTTTGTACCCCAAGAGTGTCATGTCGTGAATTCATTAAATGGTGTTAAAACAGTTCAGTTTAGTCCGAACGCGTTAAGGGGTGGGGCGTTCTTTGGAAACGTGTGTCTGGCAGAAGTTAATATCAAGTTCAGGCGTTAGGAGTCAAGACAACAATGGGTCAGCCAGGATCCTAGGATGACAAAGCAATCAAAATTGATTCACAAGTTTCCCGTCAGCAATGTGGTATATATGGGAGTTGTCGCTCAGCTTTTGTCTTTTCAATCAGGAGTTTCTCATCATTAAGGGAGACGGGAATGTGACCTTAAATGTAAAGTTTCTTCGCGGAGGAGTGTAGACGCGGACCAAGAAGAAACATTGGGAAAAACAAGATAAACGATTCAAGCAACGCTAACTTGCAACAGCCAGGGAAGTTAACACGCTGCCCGTATGTCAAGCCATACACGCCCATCAAGCGTAAATCCTCCAAAAATGGCAATTTACTGAATCAGTGGGAGAATTCTGACGATTTGTCACGCTGTACGAGTTTAAAAACACTGTTGGGGCAATCGTGGACATTCATTGTTCATTGGACTATATAAGCCTTACCGCTCCTCGAGGCGCCTAGCGGCTATACGAACATGCTCTGCTTCGCTATGGCTTAACAATGAATATTCGTCCCCAGACGCCATGCAGCTACGCTACAGGAGTGTAAAGAGCATTTACTGTTGCTATGAATGTTGTTATTAAAGCAGGATCTGCTTAATAACTCATTCATACAAACAACGAATATTCCGTTGTTTTCCGAATTAAAGCATGTATATTCAGTGTAATATTTAATGATATTGTATGAACAATGAATGCTTATAGCAATATTATAACGACGAGTATGTGCTTTGGATCGCAATTAGTAAGATGTATTCTTGGATAGTATAATTAGTACCCAGGAAAGTTGTTTATGCCAAACTGCCATTTACGAAGAGTTCCTCGATAGTTATAGTGGCCATAAGTAAGTTCGACGCGTAATCTGAAGGCTAATTTCATACAGAAAAAAATTCAACTTTAAATAAAACCCTCTAAACTATATCGCATTCTTACCATCATTTGACACATGTTAACAAAGATTTATTTCCTACTTGTAAGATTTCGACCAAGCTTTCCATTTCTACTGCAATTTCATTGTCGTAACTGCTGTTCAAACAACTTGACAGAACCGTGAATAGCTACTATATTCAAACGCGTAACATAACGGTCGCGGTACAGACTGGGGATACTAAATAACAAGGAGATGACACACGAGCGCGTTGGACATCTGTTATACCTCTCTCCCCGGGGAGTCATCTGCCGGTCAAAATGAAAAACAACTGCACGGTGGCCAATGGGAAACCTTGGGAGCATTTAAAGACCAAAGGGAAGCAAGCAAACGAAGAAGACACGCATAGAGAAAACCAACGTAAAAAGCAGCCAGCTTGAAAGCAAATGTCGCTCCATTTAATTCAGTTGAAGTGGAGCAGCTCCACTTTTCTTTCCTTTCTGGAACCTCCCCTTCTTAAGAGTTTCTTCATACCAACACCTCGACTTCTTCGTGGCTAAAGAGCTCTCGGGAGTCTCATTCGGAAAACATGTTACAGGAAGTAGGTGGCGTAACTACCATGAAATTTCTTCCCCAACAACCTTCGTCTCAATTCGCTCCACTAGCTTAACCCCCCGTTAACCCTCCCAACCAACCTTTCCCACCCCCTTGTTAACGAATGTAAAATACCAAGACCGGGAAAAGTTAACCCCTACATGGCATAATCCAATATCTCTTAGCGTTCATACACGTGGAGGAATTTAATGAGCTCCGCATAACGAACATAACCCTCCCTCTTCACATCTTTTAGCTTTACTGTAATTTGTGATTATGGAAAGAATCAGTTAAACTTCACCCTCCACCCTACAACCCCTCTGATGACTCTTTATTACTGTTCCACATGCACTACTTCAGGTTGTCGAGCCAGGCCCTACGTATCTTGGCATTAACTAAGCATTTGGAACAATTCTCCCCCTCATCCCCGTTGGAACGCAACAATAGTTTTGTATACAGCCTCGCACCCCCTTTTACCCCCGTCCTAGCATTACTTTGCTTAATTACCGCTCGTCCATCACCATCTATTATGCCACATATGGCTCCTAGTCCTAACTGCTTACTGCAGGACCGGCAGTATTGCTGCAGCCATACTGGCATGCACATTACTTCCAGTTTCCAGAAAGCTGAGATACACTTTCTCACTGCTACTCCATCTCCTTCACCTCACCTTGCGCCCCTACTATTCCCCAGATTTTCCATCGGGCAAAAGTCCCTTCAGGGAAAATGCTTACCGCAAGGCGGAAAGCAAATTTCTGCTCGCTGTCACTTGGCTCAATGTCTTCATTACGGTGGGAATACTACTTGTGAAATGGGACTCGACACCTTCTGCCGAGATGGTATAACTTGTCCTAAGTTGCTTTCGTCACTTGTGTGTCGTGGCAGCTCGGCAGTTCCACCCACATGACTGCAGTAAGATTGTCACCTTCCTGTGTGTTTTTTTTTTCAGTACTTGAGTAATCCCTCCTTTACGTCTCTCGACAACCGAGCAGAGTTGCAGGGTGAAACCTTGAGAGAGGATATCTGGGCCAAAAGCCCATATTTCTGCAGTCATATATAATATAGCTCATGCTCTACGTCCCTTAACACCTTAATACGACGTGACGGTCTATCTTGGCGTGTTGTGTGCAAGCAATATCCAACAGTCATGCCGGGGATCCTTAAAGCAAACCCAAAAGAAAAAAAGCCAGGAAAAATCTAAAAAATTCTTTTTGGGGGCTAAAAAAGGAGAAAAGTACCCAGAAAGAGGAAAGAACACGAAAAGCAACATGGTAGAAGCAGAAGGGCTATCTGTTTCGCGACAGCAATTCGAGGAGGGACCTCGAGAGACTTTGAGGAAGGAGAGAGACGCGAAAGTTTTACCACGACTTACTCAGGGGAATCTTTGCTAACATCGCGTGTAGCCATCTTAGGCCAGCAGCTGTCATGAGACAGTCACCAGAAGATCAGGTGATGCATTGTCAATGAGTCTCTGTGTCCCATAAACCTTTTCCTTTGTCTTTTTTTTTCTGTTATCTTTTTTCGGTCTACGCTTCCAGCTTTTCTTCTCCTGACTTCTTGGTTCTTTGTGCAACGCTCGTCTACGTCTTTATCTCATCAAAAGTAAATACTACAAAAAAAAATGCCCAACGAGCAGAACGATCTTACCAAACACTGCAAATCGAAGTGATTGCCAGAAAAAACTGCTCTAAATGCTGAAAGGAAAGCCTAGCTTCGATTTACGATGGTTCTCATGCTGAGAAACGCTATTCCAGCAACAATGAATGTTCCTACAAATTCTCCGAAGCTAGAAGTCCTACGAGACTTCTCAGAACTGCTACAGCAGTTTCCCCGTCGACACGCAATTCAAGCAACAATTAATTTCTGCAGAGGATTTTGACGAAAAACTCTCCGCTGCTTTAGAAACTTCTTTCGGAACGGATTAGGATCGTCAATCCACTTTCTATGGCCGTTAAGAACGAGCTTGGATGAGAAATTGTTCTCGAAAAGGGTACAAATGGATATTCATTCCTCAAAACTCTACAATTCCTTCGAGATGTGCCGTAGGTCATTTAGAATCTTCAGAGGAATTTTTCTTGGGGATAAAAAATACCCCAAAGATAAATTGTTGAGGTATAACGAGTCAGAAAAACCGTTTGATATAAATCCGTCTCATGACCATGTCCAGTTTCCGTCACTTCTATCCAGCTTTGAGTCCAGAAACTTGTTATTCTCCGTCAACCCCACAAAGTGAGAAAAATGATCGATTTGTCCTTTTATTCAGTCTTTTGTATTCGTATCGTAGGTGGGCGCTACGCTTTGTCTTCAGCTTGAGGAGCCAAACTTTTCTCTTTCAGGAAACGCTGGGACCAAAATCTGCCCTTTTTTTGACTACTCTCTTTTGCAAACGCATCTTCCACCCTCTCACACACGTTGAAGAAAGTTTCGCGCGTCATAAACCACGCATCGACTAGACAATACAATGCGGTGCCGTCTTCTGGAAAGATGTCTAACGCATATGGGACTTTACTTTCATGGCGGGAGGAGAAAGACTGGGTTAATGTTTTATTTAACTATTATGGGAGTGAAATCTCAAATAAATCAAAGGAAGATAAAAACGCAACAGAGGGAAAAGACAGAAAGGGTCCGGGAATCACATTGTCACGACAATCTGTTCGCTTTCCGAGCCCAGGCGACATTTTCCCCATTTGCATTGCAGACAGAGACACGGCAAGCTCTCGCGTTTGGGTATATAGGACTGTTCACCTTGACCAACCAAGCGACAACCTTAGATTACCTTGGCTGCTGGCGAGCTTGACTTCCAGGTTTTAATTGCTAGATGGTTTATTCACAAGCCTTGCTCAGCACTTCCACAATTATCTAATTTTGCTGAAAACAAAATTCCGTTCGCTACTTCTGAATAAATCAAGCTAAGCCAACGACAATAAGCCGACTTTTACTCCCTGAAACATTTCGAATTTTCATTACCACTTTTTTTTTACAAATGCATCCTTCGATACATTGACGTCAATAATACATTTATGCTTATTACAATGATTTCTAACCCATTCGTGTTTAACGCAGTCTTCTTAATTCCTAAGGAGTACACTTTAAATTTAATGCATTAATTGGAATTTTATTTTATAGCTGTGTTTTAAATATTCTTCCCTATGTATAAAATAAAACAAATCTTAAGGGAAGAAAAGAGTTTAGGGACTGAGCCCTGTTTCTTTTAAGTAACGATCCAAAGGGGTAAAAGGGGCTGAGAATGAAGCTGTTAGGCTACAGCACAGTGCCGTGTGCTGCGTTTTGTATGAAAGTGTATGTGTGGGCTCTGTTGATCCTCATCTGCATAGAGGTCTAAATGAGCTACGACACACAAGACTGCAGTGTCGTACCGTATAAACCGTGGCCAGTATGCATTTTAAAACTTTGCCCGGGGGCTGAACATACCAGAGAAGGGTTTCTTGGGTTATGCATGCCAATGACGGCTTGCTTTCATCAACTCGACGGGTAGTTTCAAACCGGGGCTCTTCCTTTAACCCCTTAGGGTACGGGGTTGGGTGAAGTACTACGCGGTTTTTTGAATGAAACGAGAGATACAGCTTACCATACGCTAAAACTGACCCTATTTTATTTCCTGCCCCTTTTGTTCTCACCCTTCGAGGGGATAAGCACCCGGGCTTGTGTACGGAGATATAAGATACCGTTTTGAAATCAACGGAATTCAATTCCGCAGTGAACGGTAGAAAATTAAACAAAAGGTTGCAGCAAGAACGATGGAGTGTATCCGATTCGTGGTTCAAAGAGAACCTAGAATATACGAATTTTGTTAAAATTACTTTTTTCGAGAAAAAGTGAGAATTTAGTCCTATTTTTCAAATTTTTGAAGCGACATTTTGGACAAAATTGTTCAACGTACGCTAGACATGATACTCTCTTACATTACTGTCGGAAAGTTATTCTGAAATATCAAAATAGTGTCGCGATACGACCAACTTCGTCTCTTATGGTACTCGTCCATAAGAGCCTTGGGTGCACCTTAATCGCAACAATGAACAACTGAGACTAAACGGGAAAACATTGGCCGAATCGTAATATTCAAGACGTGGCTATCGACTACTATGGTTAGTTGAACCTTTACTTCACATCCTTTACTCCAAACTGAAAAAAAAAAAAAATAAACGATGGGGGTTATGACTCATGCCTAAGGCGGCCTTCGAAGCATGGTAACGGCGTCCAGAACGCTAACGTTACACGTTAGAAGTCCAATCCTTTGCCCATACATTCGGTCTATCCAACTTGTCCGTAACAAGAAGCCTTTATTTCAAATAAAGCTTTAAATTAGCTCAGCTTGGCGACTGTACTAGACACAGCTTGTTCTGGAACGTACTAGTATATTATAGGGTAGTTCTTACCTTTCAAGTGCTGGAAATGATTCTGATACACCATTTCTACCGTGCTAGCAAATCTCTTTGCCCTGGGGCTACTCCTGGCTTTAATGGCCCCCTACGCACTCTCTAGACTGTAACACGATGCATAATGGAATTGCAAAACAGAAAGCTTCGTCTGGCGGTAAAAGTACCTGTTCCGTGCTTAAGCTCGATATCTTTTTTGTGTACATTTAATGTGCCTTTTTGTCGTGGATAGAAACAGTACGATGGGCAAAATATCCACTATGTTCAACTTCATTGTTACCCAACAGTTAAATTTCGTAGCCGCCCACCGTAATCCTAAAATTCATTATTGGTAAGAACGAAATCCCCTACACCCAGCCTGTAACAGTCAGTCCCCGTTTGACCTCCTTTTGAGCCAGACTTATTTCTTCAGCACACAATTTGATTGTTGTAAAATAAAGTTAAAAATAAATCACGAACAGTGAATGAGTGTAACTTATTGGCGTCTGTATTTCGCTTCATCGAAATTATCTGAAGTGAGCAAATTGCCTTATAAAAACAGAACAAGTCCCTGTCACCGTTAGCGCGATTCTGGCGGCGACTGTACCCTTTTACCTTCCCTTTTCAGAATATGGGAGCATTACGATCAATCTTGAAAGACACAACTGTTGTATTAGCGCGGATTGAGATTGCGAAGTGAAGTTGAAGATCGAAGTACATCCTATCCGTTGCACCAAACTTTCGATGGCTTGAACCCTGCTTCGTGACAAGTTTCCGTAACGGTGCCTAACACGCCAAAGGCTACGAGTTCTTACCCTCCTGAACCATCGTACCTGTTGGTCTACACTTGGCAAAGTTTCTACACATCCACTCGGATCACACACAGCTTCCGTTTCGCGTTGGACGTCTTTTATTACTGCGGCCTGAAACAAAACTTGGCTCGATTTCACTCAAGGATGGCACAAGAATTTCACTCAGTATTCGAAATTGCTACGGTAACCTAGCCACGGGGAAGAATTTAGTTTCTAAGCCTTGTCCAACGATAGATTGTTGATCGAAAAATGCCGCTTGTAAGCAAGAAACCAGTGAAAAAATGGCTTTTTATTGTCGTTGAGGGAGAAAGATCTCATTTTCTTAAAACCACCTCCCCCTCCGGGCGAGTCACAGCCCGAAATTTGAAAAAAGATCTTCCCTCAGGACCACAACCGAAGGGTCGTCCATTTGCCCACCGCAAGGGTGCAAGTGGGCTTTGGGCGAGTCCTCAGGGGGAAAGGGGAGTGGGTTAGGTTTCCTGTGCTGCACGTGCAGCACCGAGGAACGCTGTCTTAAAGGTTTAAAGGTTTCTTGCCACTAAAAACCTAAAAGGAGACATTTCTTTAAGCCGTAAGTCCCGCAATTCCATTAAGCAAAGCTAAACAGAAATAGGTGTATCTAGGTCCGCCCCTCCTACCCTTCGCCCAGGGGTATTTCCAATAAAACCGGGTTCGTTACTTTGTCTCCAGCAACGGGAAAAGAAAGTTCCATTTTCTTCGCCTTAAACTGGACTTGGTTCACCCCTGAGGCAAAGGGTCACAAGACAAACCTTTTCTTTTTGCGCCCACAAGTTTTATACCCCCGTTGCTTTGGGGTGGGGTCGCGTTTTTCGAAACATTTAGGGTTGCTGGCAATTTTATTGCTGCAAAAGTGCATTTACACCTTTCGGGTACCTTGCCCCCAAGAAGCCTTGGGGTGGGGTGGGGTGGGGGTTGGGGGGGTTGGGAGGTGAAGTATCGAGCAGAATGGTTTATAAGCGAGCATATGTCGCAGTAATATTGCCTTTCGTTGTCTAACGGAGAAAAAAAAAGTGCGAGGCTCGTAGATTACATGTAAAGTCGATGTATACAACTTCGTATGGCTTTGATGACACTCACAGAAGCATAACTGCGTGTCCTGAAGTTGCGCCTTAAAAGGATTTCCAGCTTCTTCAAAGATGTTTCCCAGGGCGAAAAACGAAAAGAAAAAAAAGCCAACAGAAGGCAAGAGAGGACAAGCGTGAATTTGCATCTCTACGGACCAAATTGCTGACTTTTTGGTAAAGCCTCGGGCTAATTTCTGTGCTTCCACCCTGGGGGGGGGGGCGAGTTGGTATCTTGTTATTTCTCCTTTTTTCCGTACTTTTCTGAAATTAATGAGCGTTAGCCAACTCCTTCAACAGAAATCCCTCATATTTAGGTGAAAAAATGGAGGAAATAAGGTCGATGAGAAGGCGGGAACTTCTTCACTATTTCTTCCTCTTTTTTTGGCACAAGAAAGACTCTTGTTTTGTGTAATAATAGGGATGTTTTACCCAAACTCGGCGACTTTGCTCCCGGGTATGTGTTTCTAAGCGAGTGTCGGTAGTTGGTATACGTGTGGGGTGGTTTATATATGTGTTTAATGGAAAAGAAGGAGATGAGCCTCATTACTTTTCGTCTGTCATGCAAGCAAGGGCACTATAATTAATCGATCTGCTGACGAGGTTGCTCCGTGTAGACGTATTCCCTCGGTGCTTTAAAAGGGGGGTAAGGGGGGTTTGCAGCTGCATACTGTGTACAGTACTGCACACACCTCTTCAAGTATCCTCGTCGTGCATGACATTAGGCGTGGTCTTCAACAGCTTTTGCCTCGCTTCGTTTCTCTCACAATTTTTATGCCCAAATCTAGGTACACGCGCTCGTTTACAAAAATTCCTGCACGCAAACGAACATATATCATCACTTTTTTCTCCCCGCGAAGAAACTGTTGAAGTAAATAAGCGTAAATATTTCCAGTCACCCTCCTAGTAACACCCTCTACCCTTGTACGCAATGCATTCATGGGCACAATACCCGTTTTCGAATATTACCCTCTTTGTAAGGGTAGTTGCTTCCAAAACTGAGGGGTGAACTTGAGAGGGTAGATTAATCTAAAAGATAAATACCTGAACCAGTGCTTCATATCTTTTAAAAGAAATACGAGATGATACTCGATATACTCGATAGTAAATATTCGATAAGAAATAATTCGATAATAAATAATTGACGAAAAATGATGTGAAAGAATTTTGAGAAAAATTCAGATCTGGTGGATTTCTCATTGGCTGTGGAGGTTATACGTCGCTATCGTTATCAAATGTATCGATTAATTGCATTCATAATCGATTTACTATCGATCGATATATTTGTTGATACCGTTTACTTGTATCGATACAGTTTGCGATTTAAGTGAAGCGCTCTTTGAACGGAGCGAATCTAAGCTTTTCTCTGATTTGGAATCCGCACAGAAATCTTGATAACATTTTGCTTGATAAAATAACATTTTCGGGTAAGATGAATAGAATAATCGAAAAGGAACTAAAATCAGTCCAAATCAAAGTTCCGGAACACTGATTTGAATAGTCGGAAAGAAAACCGATATTTAGTAAAGAAACCTGCTGCCTAAAAGGTATTTGACAGAAAACGTGTAGCAGAAATTTCAGTAATACTAATTGATGCATTTCTGCAATAATTTGAAATGCAGTATTTTCTGTAGTAATATTAATTAGGATTTTTTTTTAAATTTCAGTATTATTTTTCTAAGTAATATTACTTTACAAACTATTACTTCAGTAATATTACTAATATTATTATTGTAATGATATTGATTCGGAAACGTTTAAAGAAATTTCAGTAATATTTTTGTAAGTAATATTACATTTTACTAATATTACTTCAGAATTTTTTTACGAAATTCAGTAACATTTCCTAAGTAATGTTATTTCAGAAATTATTACTTCAGTAATATTACTCATAACATTTTTGTAGTAATATAGGAATTTTTAAAGAAATTTCATTAATATTTTTCTGAAATAATATTACTTCAGTAATATTATAGTAATATTAAGTAATATTACTTCAGTAATTCTACTAATATCATTTTAGTAATATTAGAAATTTTTAAAGAAATTTGAGAAATTTGAGGAACGGGAAGTTATTTTCTAAAGGAGTTTGGGAGTGCGGTGGGAGGGTCTTAAGATACCGGTATGGGTACGGGTATCAATGACACCAGAGGGACTCTTATTGCTTCTGGGAGTTCGTTGCACTCCGGATGCGTTTTCTCCGTGAAACAACCGATCAAGAAGTTTCTCTTGGCCAGGTACCCTCTCTGACCCTAGTGTCTGTGTGGCTTGTCACGTAAGGAGTCGACGAGGCAGCTTTTACATGGGTAAAGCGTTGCTTTCCAGGTAGGAGGGGTTTTAGAAGCCAACGGGGCTATTACTGCCCGTACTTACAACACACGGTGATCTTTTTCGCACAGTTTCGCCACACGTTCACGTTTCAAGGACTTGTGTGTTAGTTTTTGATAAAAGAAAAACAAAGGTTCGGCGTAACTCTTTGTAATTCGACGAACAAAAGGGTCTTTTATTGCTCCAAGTCTTACAGCTTTTATTGGAAGCTCCAAGACGGTACTGGTACATTACTGCCACCCGAATTGCGGCAAAAATGCTGGTACTTTCGCCCCATCCAGTATTTGGTAGAAAACCTTCCCCTCGAGTTGGGTGTAACAAGAATTTCGGGCTCCTTGTTAACGATATTATCAACGAAGTCGTCACGTTTCAGGCTTGGGATCTCCAGATTGCTGCAGTAATTTTGAACACCGCAAGGTTCCCTCCCCTCTTGCAGTGAAAAACAGCGGTACTGGCACGGCAGCACGCGTTTCGTAAATACAAAACCTTGGATAAAGTTACGGCGTAGAGTATTAGCAAAACTTGTCAGATTTCTGCCGTTAGTAATGTTGGCCAATGCTATATTACTGCAGACCTGCCTTTTGAAGGAATTCTCGTTTATGATATTCACCAATTAAGAATCCTTCCAATTTCTCGAGGAACGCAATTAGAGCTCAGGAAACATTTAAAAACGAGCGTAAAACTTGCGGAAATCTGAGACATAAATCTGCCGTAATATTTTTAAGGTGTTTATGAAGCAATGTTTTGTCAAACTAGCTAAGATGGGATTACTGCTTGCAGTTAAAAAGTGAAAAACTACTTCACTTAAGTAACAGCTTGGAATCTCTAGCTTTACTGCAGAAATGTTTATCAAAATATTTCTCTGGCTCTTTTAAGGGAAAAGTACTAAAAATTACTGAAGTTTATAAAAAAAGCGCTGAAAGACCAAACCAAACAAAGCCGCACTGAAAAAATATTAGAATCGCATGTTTCGAGCAATTACTGTCACACAGAACGAAAGATTGTTACTCCAGTAACTACTGAGACCAGAAACGCGTCGAACTGACGTAGGCGTAATACCACACTAGCGAAATACTAGGCGAAAATGGTACGTCTGCAGTAATGTTTTCTGACAAATTACTGATCAGTGTTTGCATTTACCAAGAACAAATATTCTAAATTATTACTTCGCACGAAAATAAGTAAAGCTGACAAATTCGGCAATAATGCAACAGTCACGTGTCACAAATTTGAGCTTGCAGTAATAAGTTTCTAGTAATACTGTGCTAGTATAGTTGAATTATTGCAAACTACGCTCTTATTGAAATACGAGTAAAGCAAAATTCAAAGACCAAATACCAAGTTTATTGTTTGCTACAATATATTTAATTAAAAATAATTAAATTAAATTATTAATTAAATTAAATTTATTTAAAAAATAATTATTTTCCCAACGCAAGTTATTACAGTCGTATAGCAACTAAACAAAAGAATTTCTTGAAAACTTTAAGTAAGCAACTGCAATGTTCGAATGAAAAGCGAATGAACAGAAACCATTACTGCAGAAATGTGGAAAAAAAACTGACAAAATCAGATTAAATTAAAAAAAATCTAGCTGAGAAAGTCCATGGAGTCTAACCGGGTGGTAAGCGATAACCCTTGTCAGTTATCATGGAGGAAACATGGGGTGCGAATGTTCTATGTGTTTGCCAGAAATGCCCGACTGCCAGAAAATGAACTGTCAGCAGACAGACTCCAATGAGTTTATGGAGCGTGAATTGGGTTCGTGCTCAAGTTATACTTTCGGGTAGCATATAACCCCTCAGGGGGCGCGGGTTTTCTAGAGGGGTTGCAAGATCTGGCAACTGATGGGTGCCGTATTATACAGACAGAAATACGGACCTCGACTCCATAGAATCAGAGTGAAGAAATAAGGTCAATTGTCCGTCAAATTTTTCCCCTTCTTGCTTTTATCATGTTAAATGTCCACCCTCCTCACCCCACGCTTCCACCCCTGGTCAAGAGGGTTAAAACGGAATTTCTACAACCCTCTGAAATGACAGTACTGCACAGTACCTAATCCTCTGAGCTTTACAATAACATTCTTGGACGGAGGTCAAACCTGACACATCGTTTCTCCACACCAGGCTTGAAGAAATAATTAAAAAAAGCTTTCCAGCCTCACAGAAATCTCTTTCCCAACCGTGAGGTTTTCTTCCCTTTTTCTCCGACATTTCTTCCTTATATGGGGTTTCCAGGAAAGCAAATGAAAAATTCCCCACACACGCATCGATCAAACTCATTGGTCCGAGAATGAAACGTGGGAAATTAGAAGCCTGGGAGCTTCATTTCTAGCTCAAAAATCTTCCTTTTCTTCTTCCTCTAAAAAAGACACACTAAGCCGTGGTTTCAGACAGTTTTTCTCCTACTTGTCCTGTCGATTGACCGGTCAATCAGTACGGAGGTCTACGTGACATAATACTTTCCTTCTAATACTGATCCTTCCTATACCAAATTTCAGACAGTATTTCTTCAGCCGGTATTTCTGCAAGCTACTATTCCTTCAGCCAGTATTTGTGCGAGCTAGTAATTTTTCAGTCAGTATTCTGTGAGTTAGTATTTCTTCGACTGGTATTTCTGCGAGCTAGTATTTATTTCTATCTTTATCGAAATTTTTCTCAACGGAGATTAGGCTTCGAAAATGGAATTTAACCCACTCGCTGATCATTATTTATAACACTTTCTCGTACGGTAAAAAAATGGACCATTAAATCGCGATGAAAATTTCCGGTTTTCGAACTTTAAGCCTGCTTTGTTCAAGAATGGCTACCCAATCAGCGGTTCTGAACGCAAACCTAACCTTACCGGAACTTAACACTGAAAAAATTCAGGACTAAAATTCTTAACTGCTCGAAAATCGTGAAAATATGACTCGATATGCAGAAATATACGTCAAGTACCGATGAAAATGATCGTAAGGAAAAACGTGAAATTCACAAGAAAATGCAAATTTTGAACTCGAGAGCAATAAACTGAACGCAATGAAATGCATTTCTTCAAAAAAAAAAAGAAACATTAAACTAGAAAAAAATTCGCTAAAAATAATAACTTTGCGTTTAAGACGCTTCAATTTTTTACTTTTGACCTCTGAGCAAATCTGCCCTGTCTGGATGCTTAACAAACAGTTCTATTTTTCCATAAAAAGGAAAAGAAGAGTATTAGAGTGTCCCGGGCCTCTTTCGGCCTCATTTATAAGGTCTCCAGGGCTCGTTTTGCCTTCTTTTACGCTTTTATTTCCCCCTTTTTTCTGGACGTGTTAAAGAGAAGAAGAAAAAAATTTATAAGGCAAATACCCTGCATCAGCATGCATACGTTTTTAGAGCTCCGGCAAAACGTACGATGGTGGGATTCATTCCCTTTTGTCGCTCAGGAAGATTGCATCCCCCTCTGATTTCCCTAGGTGTCGCTTCTTTTCGGACCGGCAAACATACCTTTGCACACCTCATTAATTTCACCTTCTTGCCCCTCTTCACCCCCCACCCAGAAACCATTTCACAAATTTAGCTTCACAACAAAAGTACCTTCCGAATGCATTTTTGGGCCTTTTTATGCTGCTGCCGTATAGTCCTAGCTAGCTTAGCCACGCCCAACTAATTTCAGCCCAACCTGCGCTTAAACAATGTTTCCAATGACCTGAAAATTCTCAGAAATTTACTCAACATGGTACACGTGCTTAGTACGAAGTTCTCAGAATTTTTCATTTTAAAACTGCTTTACGGTGGAAAACTTTTTTGGTAACTTTTTTTTAGCAATTTATAAATTTCTTATGTATGAAAATTCTTACCATTTAAGAATATTTGGTATTTAAATATTTTTATTATTTTTTTGAAGTTTTTATTTATTATTTTGATACTTTAATCGCTACGTTGCGCTTTTTTAATTGTTGGCGTCCTAAGATTCTGGTCTATTTAAACATTTTGTGACTTTTTTACAGTGAATTTTTCGAAATTCACAAATAATTGCTCGTTTTTGGCTGTTGACATCCCAAGTTTCTGATCATCTTTGTTTAAAAGTTAACCGACCGACATAAAGGGGGCGGGAGTTTCGGGAAAACAGCACGATTTGAAGTTTCTGTCCAAGTTTCCTTCCACGAAAGTGAACAAGATTTTGTTTTTCTTCCCCGCTGTAAGTGAAAAGCACCAAAGCCAATACACAACTGTTAAACTGACTTTTTGCTTCTTTTCCAAACGACCAAGAAGAAAGTCCACCAGGAAGATAAAAAAAAAAAATTCAACGACGGTCTCTTTAAGTTAACTCGTTAGAGCAAAACGTGGACAACGTTGCCAATTCACGTGTTCTACTCTTAGAGCATCCTAAGCCCTCGTCAAAAGACCAATAACAAAGTCCTTATTTACCACCACGCCTTTTTCGCCCCCCTTAACCCCCACTCATGTGTTTTTCACGTCCTGGTAATGTTTGAGAGCGACTTTAACAACTTACTTCTTCCTAGTTTTAGTGGAAAACAAATATTCCCGAAAAAATAAGCTTATTTGTCCTTTTGGCTCCAACATGGCTTAAAAAAAAATCGCCGCTTTTCTGTTACCCTAGCCACGAAACTTAATACCCAACGGGGCCTAATTTGTGAAAAACTTTAGCTTGAATGAACTTGGAAGATCTTGAGGTACAAAAGGGTCTTTTTTATATTTTTTTTTCCCCTGGCTGGGAAGAAAAGGAAGTTAGAATGAGGAAAGGCAGAGCTAATTGGCTTGCAAATAGGAATCGGGTCGGTTTCAAAAAGTCTTATGGCCGTAGTTGTCAAGAGGTTGACATTAGTGGATCGTTCAAAACCCTTGAAGAGTGTTTAACAAAGTACAAAACACCCCACCAGGGGTTACAAAAAGAAGACAGTCTGACGTCAAATAATCGATTTTTTTACGTAGGCTTTTCTTTTCGCTTGAAACTTGCTCGTAGCTTGTCAACATTTCTGCGAGTTATTCTGAAATTATTTTTTCCTTTATTTCACTACGGATTTGAATACTGCACTTTTTCAATTATTTTCTCGTTGAGCGCACATTAAATAACTTGACTGACATTTCACTACTGAAAATTTTCCACCTAAATTATTTTTTTCTATTTAAATAATTTCTTTGGGTTGACATGCGGAGTTTTTCACTGTATCTGATATTCGACTATTACATATCAATTCGTCTTTCATTTATCTAAAGCATTTCCTCGAAAAACATAATGCTTGTATTATTTTAGTTTCACTTGTTAAAAAGCTTGTTAAAAACCAGATTGAAGATTAAAAGAAAAAAAAAACACGTATGAACGTGTATGGAATGCATGAGTGAATCTACGAGCGTTTTTCAAATTTCAGAAAGCAGAAGAACGGTTAACATAAACTGAAGACAGCAACGAGCTTGGCTCACGCAACAAAATGGAACAAAAAGGTTTCTCTTCTTAGGCAAGTTGTGCCCTCTTTCGCCTTACTGACCTGTTTGCCAATACCCAAGCTATGTTAGAAACTGTGCGAAATTCCTTGCTGTATATTGCTAAGATTTCTCTACTTCCTTTTTTTTATCTTTCCTTTTGTTTAATCTGACGCTTCACTTTGGAAGCTATAAGCTTTCTTAGCTTATTTTAGTTAATTTCTCCTTGAATGTTTATTGGTTTTCTATCCAGTGTCATACGTGTATCGGATGGCAACCGCGACGGACAGATTATCCACTATGTTTAAACTTCCCGCGATTCATTGTGACGTAACGGCCATTGGAGACATCGGTCGGCCCCGTAGCGCCTGGCGTTCTTTCGAGGCTAGCGGGATTTGATTGTTGTGGTAGAACAGTCGCAGTGAATGAATGTTAAAATATTTGGCCCTTGTATATGGTGCATTACAGTTATCTAAAGTGAACAAATTGCTTAATCTAAACAGTATAGTTTCCTGTCATCTCCTTCAGTGATCTTACCACGAGAAATCAACCATTTTATCTTCAAACCTACCCTAATCACAGCCTTTCTACTCCTACCGAATTCTCCACAGAAACCTTATTCTGTTTAGTCCGAAATTGACTAATGTAATAGCAAAAGCAGCGCAATTCCACTCCGGTTTCAATGTAAAGTTAATGTATTGAATTTTAATAACCTGCAGCTCCATAGACCAACACGTGCAGCGTAAGACCAAAGCAATTTACATGTTTTCACAATACTTGTACTCCAAAAACACAAAATTGCGAAAAATGGCTTACAATAAAAAAATCGAGAACTGCTACAGTAAGGATTTTTTCACGATTTATTAATAACAAAATTAAGAATAACGAGAAAACTAAGTTCGTAAGACTCCAAAAAAGGCAGAAAATGTTAATAATTCTTCAAAACGAATTTACGAAAAATCTAGTTTACAATAATTGCTAAATCACTACAGGCGTTATTTCACTCAACTTTTTCTCGTAGACGAAGAAATTAAGTTCACAAAATAAAATAAAAATAAACTACGAAGCTTTTCCCCTAAAAATAATCACTTTTCGCCCCCAAAGCTGTCACTATCTCCCTAAACTTCATTGTAATCGATACAAACGCCTTCGTCCTTTTACTACTCATCTCTTCACGCGATCTTTGTTTGCCAGCTTCACACCTTTCAGCCAAAAAAAAAAACGCCCCGTGAAAAAAGGATTTGTCTTTGCCTCATTCTCTATTCCCACACGCTTTTCTTCATAGCTTTTCCCTCCATATTACTACCTTCCTGCTATCCGACTCGCATAGTAATGCTCCTTACTCGTAGTAATAGTAAAAGGGTCAAAATACTCCCTAAAAGCTAGACGTACCGTACATTTTACCTCATACTGACAAAGTCACCTGACGCTTTACGTTTAATTGCACCTGAAATGGCTTGGATAAAGGGTTGAAGGATCGTCAAAATCTCCCCCTCCCTCCCGTGGTTAAACCTTCAGTGCGTAACGCAGTGACTTTTATGATCCCTCATTTCTACAAAATACCCAAAAAGGATAAGCTCGTCTCCGTTGCCGTTTTTCACATTTCCGGACAGTATTTCATCCCTCTTTTCGCTTTACAATGTGTACGATTAAAATGAAAACGTGTCACTTACCCTCTGCGTAGCAAACATGAAGGAATCCAAAGAGGAGGTATACAGTAATGGCCGCCACGGCCGTCAGGTAATACGAGCAAGTCAAATAAGCTGCAGTACGCCTCATTTTTTTCTCTCTCTTTAGCTACTTTTTCAGCTTGTGTTTCAAAACCAAAGGGAACTGCGTTGGACAGTAATGCCAGTGTCACGGATCACGTGACACGAGCAATTCCCTTGCGCGACCTGACCCCTATATAGTGGAGGGAACAATTTTTAATGCCAGAACTGCACGTATGGCCTTATTAGATTCATTTTTCATAGAAAAAGCATGCGAGATTCAATAAAATGTGTACACACACATAAAAAATACACGTCGTACCAGCCATGAGTAAACAAGCGGTACGTACTGAAATTCTCCTTACACGAAACAAAATTCTTGGCGATTTTTCTTTTTTTTTTTGTTTGTTGCTTAATTATCATTCTTTGTAATTTTCCCCTTTTTTAATTTCTAAGGTACATTATAATTACTATTATACTTCTATTGTACACGTTCAGTACTGGGTATATTTCAATTACTCTGTATGTACGTACATCAATTATTTTCTGTCATTTTCTGTGCTTTCAATGAGACCTGATTTTATCACAAAATAATATTACAAATTTTATGTAAATTTCCATTTTTAGAACTTTTCTGTACTTAGTTACGTACTTTCGTGTTACATTTTTTCCCAATTAAGGAATTTTTTATTGTATTCTACCTTTTTCGTTTTCTACTCCCACTTTTCATTGTTAATATATTTTAATGATAAATTATGACTTAACTTAGTATTCAACCGTTGAGTTATTTTTCCTTTAATGTTATTTTTTAATTTTATTTTTGGTACGCGTTTTAATCATTCTCCTCGAAGACCTTCGAAATTAAGAGTGTCTCTGTATGCATGGCAGCACTCAATCTCGCGCTCGGTCTTGGGGAGTGAGTTCCCAGGCGCACACACACATGTACACACATATCACATGCAAACAAAGCGGGTTTTGAAGCGCTCCCAGATTTCTAGAGAACAATATGGCGTCCGCGTATGAAGGCTGATTCGCTCGTCATCGCTCACGAGCTCAAGTGAAAAGCAAGGAGACGTTCACATATGCTTCCCCTCTAGTCGTGGGCTGGAGGGTGTAAAAAGGCGAAAGATCCACAAACAAATCCCTACATAATGAATAAATTCCTTTTTGGGCGCTTCCAATGTGTGGCGTGAATCCCCCGGCAACACATACACACACAAGCTGCTGCACTCGAAATCTCTCTTTCGCCTTACATCTCTTCTTCACCCCCTTCAATTTACCCTCTTTTGCATCTCCTTCCACCCCCAAACACATGGGCTGCATACAGAAAAGCTGTCAGGTCATTTTCGACATTTCTTCTTGCTCGCTTCCTTAATGAGAAATATACAAGACATCGCTGCTGAGTCGGCTCATTCGCACAACTCTTCTTGCGATTAATTATTTCCACCCAACCCTACCCCCCTTTTTTTTGTCCCAGTCCTCCGATCTCTCCTACCCAACAAATACACACAATCTCCCTTTTTGCCTCGCTAATTACATACCCAGATTGAGAAAAGCTCCTTTCCAGCTGCGCGGGGCTTCAAAGAAAGCTCCGACATTTGAAATCGTCAGCCGAACGCAAGAAATAGAGAACGAAACAAATGTTCAGAAAAAAATAAATAAATAAATAAAAATTAAGAAAAATAAAAAACGTCAATTTTGGTTCTAGAGAAGTAAATGAGTGTTGTCATCTCTATTATTATAAGAAATAACGAAAAAATGGACATGATTTACAGTCAGCAAGAGTACGAAAATAAAGAGAAATTCGAAATAATAAAAAAAGAAGTGAAAATACTATAAATTCCGTGTAATAAACTTCCTAGTATCGGCATAATGTTTGGTATGTACGAAGTTCGTTATATCAAACGATTTTTATTTATGTTTTAAGTAATTCGGGACCCTAAAATTCTGCATCGGGCAATTCGTTATAAAAGGGTTCGTTATATACGGAAAATTTGCCTAAAATTTATATTGTCTATTGTCTAAAATCGGTTTTATTTTTAATTCTATTTTTTTATTTACATTTTTATTATTTTTTAATTCTTTTTCATTGTATACATAATTAATAAAAAAAAATTTAATTATTATCCAACGATCGATTTCCCATTAATTTAATCACTTCGTATTTGGTTACTTATTAGTTTTCATTCTTTCGTATTGGTTTCATTCCCTTTCGAAAGAAGTTTTGAAGTCAATAACATTCGTTAGAGCATATTCAATCAGTTACAAAAATTTGAATTTCGGGCCTCGGATTTCAATGACAACCCGAGAAAGTGACATTTTCATTTTCGTTTACAGAAGCGCAACAAAGCATTTGGGAGAGAATGTGGAGAATAACGATTGCTAGATCAGCACAGAGATCTTATTTCTTGAAGGCCGAGGGTGAAAGGGGTGAAAAAGGTGGCCAGGAATGCACCCACACGGACGAATGAGCAAGTTTGTACGTGCAAGAGGTATCTAGCCCAGATGATTTGTGTTAGTCCTCAGAGGAGCAATTCACTTCAACAAATGCCTTATATCTTCTACGCAGAAATCGCCCTTGACATCTCTTTGCCTTTTTTTTTTGGGCTCGAAAATACGCTGTACACCACGAATTCTGAAGCTCGAGAGAATTTTTTCCTTCTCGTCCACTTCTGGGCTCATTTTCCCAGAATGAGTCCTCGCTTTACTTGTTGCCAAACGCTAAAACCCACGCTAAACCGCCGCCACACAAAGGCGAACTATTTCTATAAGACATTTTCTAGAAATTCTTTGAATTCCTCGTACTACATTTTTTTACCAAATTCCAGTAAATAACTCGGTTAATTTGATAGACAAAAATGTGTACGTTTTCAAGAAATTTCAACAATAAAAAACGAAAGATCCATATTGAATGATTTCTTCAATGAAACCAACAATGATTTCTAGAAAATCCTTAATAGATTTCCAGGAAATTCTGTACATTAATCGCTGAGCAAAAAAAAATCTGTAAATCATTTGCGTAAATAATGAAAACCATTTGCGTAAATAATGTAAATTTCTACGCATAAATCCGGGACCTTAGATATAGATCGTCAGATTTGGTGACGTGCGAAGTGATCCAGTGTTGGTAGCACTACAAAAGCGGGGTTAAGGTTGAAGGCGAGCGAAAGAGACTAAAGCTTTTAGCTGACTTTTCATAGGTAATAGAACCTCATGGCTGTAAACGACCCAAGACTTTTGACAGCTTTTTCCATCGCATACCATTTTTCTTCTCCTTTGAACCCGCCCAAGAACGCCCTCCTCCCCCCCCATTTACCCTGCACTACACCCCCGATACGAAAGCTCCCTAACTCGCTGTATCCCCATGCATATCCATGCATACTACACGACGCAAAACACTCAAGAAGACCCATGTGTAACACACTACATGTGAACTCGGGCTAAACTATAAAACGGAGCAGCGCTGCGTCCCTCGTGTCCTGACCCCGAAAAGCACCGATAATTGCCCTACAGACTGGCACGACAAGTCATAACTTGCTCCAAGCGTTTTGCCTTCGACAACAACGCTGCTCCCCGGGCTACCCTTGCCGCGCTAACCCCACCTAAGCCCATGGCCATAGCCTCGGGCAATGAAGGAGGGGACGCCTGAACGCTGAAGCCCATTAGGATAATCCTCACCGCCGCGGGGGGCGCTGGCTACTAGGCGATACACACCTATTTGGTTTGCACTTTTCTAGCCTCGTAAAAACCTCATTTATAAGGTTAGGGTCACTTGATGACCTGGGTGACGTCACGCACCCTCCTTTCTCATTACCTCGGCTAAATCCGATTTTTTAAAGAAAAGTGAACTTCATTCTTTGCACTCCATTTAACACTAATGAAATCCGAAATATACATTAACAAATAGTGTGGCGTTATTACCCAACAGTCAATTTCGTAGCCGCCCAGCAATGAATCCTAAGATTCATTGTTGGTAAGAATGAAATCCCCTGCACCGAGCCTGTAATGTAGAGTTCCTTTTTGACCTTCTTTTAAGTCAGTTGTGTTTCTTGAGAGTGAAATTTGATTGTTGTGAACGTAAAGTGAGAGAAAGCACGAGAAGGTGAGTGTTTTGTGTGATTTTGCACTGAACTTACGAATAAACGGATTTGAAAAGGGGTAGAACGTAACAATATATATTTGTTATTGTTTTAACTGTTACATCAACAACTATTACAGTGAAACGATGTACGGCAACGAGCAAAGCTCACGCCGATGAAAAAAATAAAAATAAAATGAAATCCGAAAAAAAATTATTATGCTCAAAGTTGAACTAATCTTCATATTGTCACGTCACTAACTAACAGTTGGTTGGGTTTTGCAATGACGTGGTCTTTCACACGGCCGTGATCTTGCTAGGAAACATAAAAACTATGGTTCAGGTAGCCAACGGAATCTATTCGCCACTGGCATACAATCTCCACGCTGTAGCTTATTCTCCCCAGTTTCCTGTCCCCTTTTATGGCTGCTTTTTAACACAAACGAAATCAACGTAGTTCCTTTTGGATTCGAAATGACTTTTACTAGTCCAGAAACCAAGGGAGACAAACAGGGAAATTACGCTAAAACGAAACAATTAACAAAAATTGGCGTAACAATATGCACATCTGGCTTTATCATCAAGGTCCCGACAAGATTATCTGTTTAGGGTTCTTTCCCTTCTATGACTTATTAAAAAAAATCTGAAATAGGGAAATAATGTGGCTCTTTCAATAGACTACTTTTTCTTGTCATGATTCATTGTTGCTCAATGAATGATAAAATAACTTCTGGAAAAAGCTACGTATGCGCTCCTGAATTAATAAATTTGAAATCCACGTAAATCAACCACTCCGCTCTTCTAAGTCTATTTTGCTAATCCTCTATCGACCCAGGACAATGCTTATAATAATAAACCCCTGAATCTGTAACATTGGTACTGGAGCTTCTTACGTCTTTCCTGTGACGTAAAAAAAAGAGGACCAAGATACAAAATTCCTTCTAAGCCGATCATGTGTTTTGTGTGTCTGTGTGTGTGCACAGAACTCAAGCCCCCCAAGGAAGGAGCTTAATCGGCCTAAGGCTCTGAAGCACTGACTTTTTTTTTGTTTTACCACATTTGTATTATCCCTTTATCCTTTCCCTCCACGTTACTAAAAAAAGGATTAGTGTAAGACTAGCAATGCATGTGTGTGTGTTTCGTAGGTAGTTTGGGAGGGGTTCCGAAGGGTACCGGTGGGTTACCAAAATCTTGGTTTCCTGGCGATAGCCAACGGTGCAATAGGAAATCCGCGATAGGGTTGAAACTTGGGAAAATCCTCTTTTTCTGCCCCTGAGGGTACTACGTGAAGAAATTCCTTCCTGGCCTGAAGGGGTTGATCCCTAGAACGGGTTATCTTATCCGATCAACAGAAACACTCAACACAATTCCACACCGCACACACAGCCACACACAAGTATGGTCCAGTTCGCGGAATCAATAAAATTCCACAAGCTGATCAAATCGATCTCCGTGGTGAGCTCACAAGCTTCCTCGGAAGGGTTTTCAACCTTTCTTCCCTTTTACGTGGAAATAAACATCACTGCTTCATCGTTTTCTGGTCCACTGAAATTCCCGTGACCGAGCTGGAGCGTTCATAAAAAAGTGGTACGCTTCAATGCAAAACTACCATACACTTGTACCCGTTTTTTATGAGCCACGAAACTTTTCAGTCCACTAGCTTTGCGGTGCCAGTATTTCGATTCTTGATTCAAAGCTCTTTGATGCTTAACTCTTCCACACAACAATGGGAAGTAATGTTGACTTCTTACGCTGCCAAAAAATGCACAAAACTTGGTCTTTTCGCTGTCGGTGTTTTCACTAACGCCGAAACATTACACTCAAAAAAAAGGATCGATAAAAACTTGAGCTGGGTATTTTAACCCTTTGACCACAAAGGGGGGGAAGGTAAAGGCAACAACTTGGGTTTTGTTTCTTTTCTGCGAAAGTGAATAAAAAGGAGTTCTATTGGATATCTGGGCTTCCGCTATGCTTGCGTAAATAGGTTCCGTCGTTAAACCCGCAGGGTGACACTGGGAACATAAAATACATCCGAATGGGGAGGCTTTGAAACCCGAGAAGTAGGGAGGGATGAAAAAAAGGGGTTAGAGTCGATCACCCTTCCACGTCCCAGGAGGCACAACACAGCAGTTTTTTTTTTCCTTCTCCAAACTTTTTGTCAGCTTCTTCCCCTCTTTTTCGCCTTCAGGGTAAGTTACCCCTCTTTTTTTGCCCCCACACTGCACCTGGACCTACACCCTTTAGCTTGGGGGTAAGAAAGTCAAAGCCCTTCAAAGTTCTGTCAATGACACCCTTTCCCTGGGGCATCTTGCTTCGGGGGGAGAGAATGTATAGTATTAAAAATCTGTCTCGTTATTCAAACAAGTTCCCAACGGTTCCCAAGTCCGAGTCTTTCAAGGAACCTTTCCCCGGGAAACACTCGACAAAGTCGGCTTGGTCCTCTCCGGTCGGGAGTTCCCCTAACAACTGCAGGAAAGCTACCAGGTCCCGGTTTCTGCCAGGAGAACAGGCACCGGACCTGACCCCTGGTGGTAGAAACGTTACGGCTACTGCGCTCTTCCCTCTGGCACTGCGCACGGTGCGGTTTAAGCGGGATTCTGCTCCAACAGTGAAAGTTGGCTTAGGTGGGGTGGGGAGGAGCGCGTAAAGCTAGTTTCTCAGTGGTTTTGGCTCCGGGCCGTAGAGCTTATAAAGCGTTTGACTCAGTCAGGTAGTTGTACAGAGCACCTGCGTTGCCGGTAGGGTGCAGATCCGTGTCGTGACCCTTCTAGAAATTTGTGAATTTCTTCCTCCTTTTGGGACTCCATTGCGAATTTTTTTCCAGATTTTTTCGGATTCGATCACTGTGCAGTGACGGTACTTTTGGCAGTTTGCAAACCATTCCTGCAGGTGGCGTGGCGGTAGTGTGTAAGTAGTCTTTTTTGGGGTTTTTTAGGGGAGCGTAAGTCCATGTGTGGGGATAGACGGTTTCTACACTATCATTTTCTCTATATGGGTTGAGTTTCGACCCTATAACTGCTCCGGGGGTAGTATTCTCCCCTCTTTCCAACCTTCGTGCATTCGGACCCTCCCTCAAGTAGCAAATCGGAAAGTGATGGTTCGTATAATTGTATTACGCCATTCAAAAACCCCTCTTTTGACCTAAAATGCAGTGCCAGAAGGGTGTTATTCCCTAGGGTAAGTTGAAACGCATACTGGATTGTAATGTACCCAAATCAGGGGGTGGGGGCTAAAAGTACACCAACTTGCTGTCTTTTGTTACCGGAATTTTCGGCTTTAGTACACTATGTGACTGGGAAGAGTGAGAGTATTTCTTTGTTGTTAATACTGAATTGGCCTTTGCTATAGGGTAAAACAGGCTTTGGAGTCGAGTGTGGGGGTAAATTAGCTGTTAGGGTGAGCTGCACATGCTACGTACCTTGTGCTCGCAAGAATTCAAGAACTTGCAAGCTTGTTAAGCTCGCGGACTCGATTATCACACGACAAGCTTTATGCTGTCCAGGGGTGGGTGGCCGGTACAGTGTGTACTGGCCGGACGTGTGGAGAAAGCTGTCTCATTAGTCTATTCCCTGTGCGCCCTCACAATTGCCCGGATTAAATGTAGGACTAAAGCAGAGCTTTGACACCTTGGTTGCGCGTAGAACAAGGGAATATTGACCCAAAGCTAAGCCCAGGGCTGAGGTGCTAAGGAGTATCGGCGAGGATATTGCTTCATTAGTCGCAATAACGTCGGTTAACTGTATTGCTTCGCTAATGCCCCACACATTTTATGGACACTAACAGGAAATTTTGCCTTTAGACCAAAGTTTGTAGACCTTGCGTGTAATACTGTGCAATAGATTACTGTATACATACATTACTGCCTACTTTCAGTTTAGTGCACGTACATGAAAACCTAAATAAATACATAAAGAAATACCATTTTTTATTTCCTGCCCAAAAACCTGGAATTTTTTTCCCGCAGCCAAGTATCAGAATCGCAGTAAAAATCGCAGTAAAAATTCAGAATTTTAATATTTCTTCCCGTTTGCTTCAAATTGATCTTCCCAGGTACTTTCACAATAATTTAATTCTCTGCAAGTCTCACTGGGGAGAAAAATTAGCACATTTACCGTGCGAAATTTAAATATCTGTTCTTTATTTCTGCAACAATACTCTTCTACCCGATTTCACCGACATGCACTGAAATTTAATTCGATTTCAACAAAGCTTACACGAAATATCGCCCCTAATTCGGATTAAAACCGTATCAAAAACGTGTTGGGCTAACCCTGTTAGCCCGTTCCGATTCGTTCAGCTTTTTAAGCTCTACAAAACCATACATTTTCCACCATCTTGTTATTTTCCCTTCGCACTCCAAAAAAAAATCTTTTGTCCTTTGTTTCACCAAGGGTGAATTATTTCGAAAATGTACCTATCAGATGGTTCTTGACTAACACCAAAATACCAACAGCCGTTAGCTCATAAATTTCTCGTCGTGAAACATATGGCTAGCAAGCTGCTTTATATATCTGAAAAGGACTCAAAAACACCCGAAAAACGGCAAGAAAAGCTCTTTACGGTACACGATCCCGTTTTTCCCCGTGCTTTTGTTTCGTTTTTGACTTACATTATTGCATTTTGGTAATGTGTTTTGTATTCTTGGGCCAGTTTACTACTCGCGTGTAAGGGTTGGCACAACTTACCCCTCCTGGCGTTGTGATGTTTTATTAAGCTACTGCACAGAATGACAAGGACCTGTGAGTCCTTCTTTTTCGCTTTTCTTTTATGAAAAAGGGGTTATCGTTTAGGGATTTGCTGTGTTCTAGCACGCGAAAGGGAGCTCGAGAGAGAAAATGAAACAAATTCTAAATTAACTTTTGCGGCAGACAATTTCATAAGGTTCGTAAACAGGGCACGTGCGTTATGACCTCGTCAACGTGTTTCTTCCCTATGCCTTGGCCGTCAAAGCAACAAAACTCTGACGTAAAAAAGCGAAGCGATGAACAACCTGAGCAAGAAACATTAGGAGATGCTTTTAGACAGGGGTTAACAACCATTACCCCTCCCCTTTACTCACCCACCTTTCTTACTCATTCTACCCTTACTACGAAAGCGGTTCCTAGGTAATTTCCGGGTTAGTTAAACGGTTTCATGTCTTCCAGTTATATTTCTTCGTTAACGTAAACGTGCAACGCTATGTAATGAAGATTTTCGTAAAACAAGGCTAGTTTTCGTTTAGAATGGTATTTTGTTACTCGTATACCGTAGCCCTTAACGGAAATTCGGTTACGATCCTTTTTCTTTGAGATTACGAGGCTCACGTCTTGCGCTACCAGCAGCTTTCAGGTACTCTAGTGGTCGAGACCCGTACTAATACTGAGAGCTGAAGAACACAATTATTTTAAAATATGGCTATTTTTTGGCAAGCGAATTGGACGATGCGAAAAAAGATACTGTTAAAAAAGGTAACATTCTAACAATGAACTTTGTTCGAGCAGAAGCAAAAATGACTGTCGTGTATGCAGTAACAATGAACGTTTAAAAAAATAGGAAAAGGCCGTTTCTTTACACTAGTCTTTTGACTAATGGCGGACAAGGCATTTAATTGTTGCCCTCTATTGTTGAAATTCCTTTCCATGTTATTTTTCACTTTCGTGACGCATCTTGTCAGTATTATTGTCAAAAACTGCTTGTCTATTCGCGTCGTTCACGTCTCAGTGTTAAGAAAAGTGAACCCATTTTTGACCAAATGCTTCCATTGTTGAGATAAAGAGTTCCACTGTTGAAAACTGATTCCTTTGCCATGTCCTTGACAGTCGTAGCCAAGTTTCATTGTTGCACGCCGATTACATTGCTGCGAAGCATGACTTCAATGTTATGATAAGCTACATTTCATTATTGAAAAGTTCTCGTAGCCAAGTTTCATTGTTGCTAGACGATTACATTGCTGCGAAGCATGACTTCATTGTTGTGCGACGCAATTTCATTATTGAAACGTTTTCCATGGCTAAGATTGCAGTTTCGAAGCCAAGCATAGCAATTTGATTGTTGAGATGAGTCAACTTTATTGAACGATATTATTGTTCATTGTTGCGATGAAGACTCATTTTCGGGGAGATTTATCTTTATTGACGTTCTGTATGTTGCCTAAGATGGCCAAATCGCGTAGAGACTTAAAACAGCGTACCCAGATATAAGAGACTGCGTTTTAGTCTCATACATTCGGGTTTGTTGCTACGTCGTGTGGAATTATAAAAAAAGTGCTTTATTACAGAAACTACAGTAAAATCTTAATCATATTGTAATTTCAAATTTCTGTTCTATACATATTTTTATATTGTCCCAATTGGTGGTTATAATGTGTCATTTACTAACACTAAATCAAATTATTTTAATAATATTTTAATCATATTAATTTAAATAATAAATTGGAATAAAATCAGTTTTAATAATATTAAACCAAATTTAAACTATCCTTAACATTACCTTAAACTATTCTTATTTCGCTTCAAAAATCAACATATCTTCTAAGAATATTTCCACTAATTTCTATAAATACGCCACACATATGTGTAAATACTAGATATGTATAAAAATGTACTAGTTGTACAATACAAAAAACACCTAATTAGTAAAGCGTCTAGTCTAATCAATCTTCCGACACCCAAAGCGTGTCAATATCTACGAAGACATTGTCGTTCGCAGAGCCTAACTGCAGCAATAAGGCTCAGCGCCACGAAAAGCGAACGATTTAAGGCCGAGGTATTATTGCCTTTCTTCCTTGTCTATTGATTGGCCCGTAACTTTTCCGACGCGCTTAACAACTTCACCGTTGTCCTGTTCTCTTTTCTCGCCACCTGAAAATAAATACGAATATGATGTCCTATATCGCCCAAGATAGATTTAATACATATAGCCTTAGCCGCTGAGTCGTCAATATCCGGAATCCCGTCACCCTCCAACCCCCTAAAAAGACGGTTGACACAACCCTCTGTGAATCCTCCCAATACCCAAGAAATCAAAGAAAAAAATGATGGGGAGAAAGGAATACCCCAACCCCACAAATCTCACCCTCATCTCTGGGGTTACCTAAACAGAAAAAAAAGAGGCAAAGATGGACGTTGAGTTTCTATCAGCACTTTTGCCAGCCGATTAGGCCCATCACATCCCATGAGCTCGGCAATCTTTTCTTCCTGCCTCGCTTTCCATGTCAAACTTGCACGAACTTGTCAATCTCAAGCTTCTTTTCCCTTTCCGGATCACGAAATCTCGCCCGTCATCTTTTCCCATCCATATCACGCTAGACAATCTTATCAACTTCACTTAAACTCGACTTAAACGACCGAAATCGGTTTTCCAGCCACGTGGCTGGACTCGGACTTTCAGTTTCACTCACTAGATGGCGTCGCTAAAAAAATTACCGCAAACACGAACATTTCTGAACGTATTTTGAGACCTTTTACAGCTCCGATTTCGACTTCACTATGATTGGCTTGTAATTGTATTGTTTTTCTTTATATTTCTACTATCCAATTCTATAATAGTTAGCGTACTACAGCTGAATACTTACAAGAATTTGTAAAAGAATTTCTTTAAATTATTACTATGGTAGAATATTACTTCGCATACTTCTTTCTTTTCCATTTCTATAACTTTAGCTTTTTAGATCGTGTATTTAATTCTTTGACACTGAAAGTGTACATTTTTCCAATAAGACTATCTATTTTTTCTCTTTACTTATAAAAACAACGCAATTTCAGCCTAGGACAGGTAAAGTCGCAGAAATGCGTATTTTTCCCGAACACCGTACATTCGCGTCCTTCATTTAGAACGTAGAGAGGAAATTGGATACGAGACAGAAATGTTAAAAAGTATTCCTACCGTTATTGCGAAGCAAAAAGACAACCCAAGTGACACATATTGCTACCGCCCCGGGGCACTTTTTCCCCCACCACAAAGAAATTTCTCCAAGTCAAGTCGAAACTCCTCTTGTTGCTGTATTAAAAGTATTTTCTTTTATTTTCGCTCTTGGTTCATAACGCCCTACTTGTCTATTCGTACCCTCCGCCCATTTTGCAGAAATCCTGGCTGAAACGTCACCCTTAGCGACAGGTCGAAAACTTCACCTAAACTGCACTTTACGACGTCGTAAGTTCGACACTCTGGAAAAACAACCCTTTTGTGTCTTTTTTTTTTTTCAGAGTACACCTACTTTTTACACTCTTTCCTTCATTTTCATATTTTTTCTCTTTTGGCGCCAAATGCTCCCAAACAGTTTTCGCATGTTGAACGACTTCAGAACCTACACGATCCACCCACGAACTACCCCAAGCGTCTAAAGTAGTAACCGTTTACGAGACATCGTGCTCTAAGACATTTCTAACCCTCCTTTGTACGCCCTCTTTGCCCCCTAGGACGACCATAACCTAACAATTATCGCGTTGGACCAAATAGGCCTCGCTTAGTAAGCGTTTCCTCCTCATTAACCAGCTCCCCAACCGCAATACGCAACACGGGCGACAGAAATCACCTGGACAATAAACTTGACTGTCGTTTCCCAGTCGTCATTCACCCTTCTTGCGTTACTACACCACCCACCATGGTGAGGGGGCGGGGCGAACGTTAAACTGACGCTCGAAGATTCTCCAGATCCTTCACCGCAACAATGTACTTAACAATAATATCGTTCAATGAGGTTGACTCGTCTCAACAATCAAATTGCTATTCTTGGCTACGAAACTGTAATCTTAGCCATGGAAAACGTTTCAATACGGCAATTGCGTCGCACAACAATGAAGTCATGCTCCGCAGCAATGTAACCGGCTAGCAACAATGAAACTTGGCTACGAGTGTCAAGAACATGGCAAAGAAATTCACTCACAAAATTAAATCAATTTTTAGTACAAAATATATCGATTTAGAGGGCAAACTGGTCAAACTTTTCTTCAAGTTGCTCAACAATGTTGCATAGATGGCGTGGTGAGATGACAATGGGGGTTTTGGGGGTTACGGAGGGAGAAAGGACGGGGCGTTATAGGCTTGCTCCTTCCGTCTTATTTCTGCGGTATTTCTGAAGGCTATTGTATTCCCGTCTCGCATTGTTAACGCGTATATCCTCGGGTCGTTTTCACTTTCCTTCCCTTAAACCGGCCTTAGGGTAAAGCTTTTGACTACATCCGCACCCTTATGTTACCCTCAGGCTTCATTAAAGGCGACTTAAAGGTCGACGACTACCCTATTTCCGCGTCAGGGTGTATGAATGTCCGTCAGGGGTTTATACTGACCGAAGGAGGGGAAAAATTGGGATTTTCTTGGCCTGAAAAGGAGTTTTCTTTTCTCAGGGGGTGACGAGGGGGGGGAGGGCTCATTAGCCAGTGACAGCTCGTGTGGGCCAAAGGGGGGGCTTAACGTTAAACCGTGGTATATTGCTAGTTTATGTGAGCGTACGTGTGGCGTGACATAAAATTTCGTTTAAAGGAAGATTCAAAGACTGTTTTAAATAAAAAAACTTCAACCTACTAGATTGATTTCGTCCCATTACATGTAATAACTGTGAAATTACTTTCTTTGATATTAGTTAAATTAAAATACAATATAGTAAAAGGAAACATTACAAAAATAATAAAATTAAAATTTTAATAAAGTGATTTTTTAAATAGTAATAAAATATATAAAATAAAATTAAAATATTAATAAAATATATAAAAAGAAATTTAAAAATAATAAAATTAAAATATTAATAAAGTGATTTTTAAATAGTAATAAAATGTATAAATGAAATAAAAATATTAATAAAATATATAAAATGAAACTAAAATATTAGAAAATAAAATTATAAAAAACTAATAAAATATATAAACATAAACAAAATACTGCTAAAGTGATTTTTTTTTAATATTTCTTTTACGTAGTTCATTTTCAGGAGCTAAAGAAATATTTTCGAGTTTTTACTAGGAAATCAATGAGTAGCTTTCTGCCAGCTTTGGAAAATTTACAATATTCCAGCATTCATTAAAGAATTTTGCTGAAATACCCCCAAAAGAACCTTAAATGGTTTTTTATGGAATTCTGGGGTTGATACACGCCATCTATTGGGACTTCCGATTTGTGTAATGTAACGTTCGGTAGGTGGCAGCACTATACGGTGAAGTTTCATTTCCATGTCACGATCGATAGACACGTTTTCCATCTTTCTAAGATGGCACAGGTTTGTAATAGTTCGCTGCGAGCTCAACAGATGGCCCTTGTAAACACATGAGTGTGATATTGACACTAGATGGTTCTCGCATAGCCACAAGTAAATTTAAAATACTTTCTTCACTTAGAAAGAATTATTTAAAGACTAACAAATTTATTAATGTTTCTTATAACTTGGATTAAATATTTTCTACGAATAATTGCACACAAAATACATTTCCTACTCGTTTTGAACTCATCTCCCTTTAAGCAATTTTTTATATTGCATTTTTAAGATACGTTTCTAAAAAATATCCTCAACACAATTTATCTTTTCTTAGAGTGTTTATTGTACTACAGTCTATTCTTAGTGACCCCACCACCTGCGAACGAAAGCGAAAAAACGTTTTGAGTCTTTTATTGCCTTAAGGCAACATTGTCTGCCATCTAGTGGCCTTTACCTGAACTGAAATAACAATCTTGATCGCTTTACTGCGTAGACTTATATTATACCATTGAAAAGGCGCCAAGAATTTTGTTTTCGTTCAATCAATAAGGTTTAAAAAATACTTAGAGCTCTAAATTGTACCAAAACATACAAAATTAAACGTACCTTATTTCAGAGTCGGTCTGAACGCTGTTTTTTCACTTTCCCTCGTCCCTGGATTTAAGGACCTAAACGGAGAAAAGAATCCCAAAAAACACAACCAAATTAGACACCACTGGTACGGTATTTTCAGAGCAATAACCCTTAAAGACTAAAAACTTGCACACGGAGTTAAATATAGCTATTTTTATTACATGCTCCCAAACAACCCTCCTATGGTCTCAAAGCCGTAAAAGTGTATGTCTTTTTTTACCCGAAAAACAGGGTTTCTCGGGGAGAGGGTGGTAAGCAGTATTGTACCCACTAAATAGAATGCTAGCACGCGTCTTGTCCCCATCTTTTCAATGAGCCAAAGGGGTTAAAAGACCCCCAAAAGAAGCTGGCGTTCTTTCCATATAAATTACATTCCAGCATGCATATGTGGCATGTGAGTTATGTCATCTCGCGCAAGATTCGTCCAAAGCTGCCGTAAGATGACAAACGACATCCTCTCTGCAGTAAGAGTGTTCTTCGTCCTTTTAATCCTGCTCACTCCTTTTCTCCCCCCCCCCCCCGCCCAACATCAAGTCTACATATCAATTAACGTATACAGTCATAAACCTCCATATGGTTTACACGCTCCAGGGAACGTGAAACTCAAACCGTAAAGAAAATAAAACCGAAAAAGCAAAAAAAGGATGCGAGAGAGAGAGGCAAAGGAATCTGGGGCTTATCTCAGCTCGCTCAAAAATTTTCCAATAATTCATTCCAACTAGTACATACGAGCCACGCGGAGCAATTCTCGTACTCCTCCTAATTTTATAGCTTTATCGCCAACTGGGCCAGGCCGAACATTTTTGGCAGCCCATCTGCTACACAAACCCATAGAAAATTGAAATTCGGAATACAAAGAAACGTGTTATAACAACCGGTTTAGGACAACTTTGAAGTAGTACACACGGCAACATAAGTTAAGCTTGTCGGCGCAAAAAAATGGACGATAAAAAACGCTGTGTAGTGAATACGCAATGGAATGCGTCTCATCAGACGGTTTAGTAGGCAGCGCAGCTGACATGTTTACCTTGTTAACACGTTAACTGACTTACAACGCAGCACCAAAACAAGAAACTTATACAAATACCGAATCATGGCTCCCTGACAATGACAGATACCTCCTTTAAACGATAAAATTCAACCTGAAAATGACAAAACAGCCCTAACGGGGATAAAAGCGCTTCTCTAAATCGATAACATTCTGAATCGATAAAAGCTGAAATTAACAAAGTATCAGGAGTTTACTGTGATAACATTTTATGGTTTTATCAGTTTTGGGAGGGAACATTCATTGTATCGATTAAGGAAAGTTGGCTTAACACGAATTTTGGTTTTATAATGGTAAGGCAATTCTCAAAAAAGGGGTTGTATAGGGTAGTAACCAGTTTTTGATAAGAAAAAAATTAAGAGGGGTTAAGAGGGTCAGTAAATTATAAATTATCGATTAACAGAGGTTTTTAAACTACTCATCAACGGTTTAGAGAAATCTTAGAAGAATTCTCTGAAGGACTTGCTCAAGTAAAAGGAATGTTTATGGCAGATGGATTAACTTTAGCGAGAAAAAAATGCTTATCGGTTAAGAGAGGCGGGCAAAGTACGAGTTATCAGTATAGAGAGGTACGATTAAGTAAGGGTGTAAGTTAAACGCAAATTCAAAGGCAAAGGAACGTTTTTTATGGCTAAAAAATGACATTAATCGGTTTAGAGAAGTATGAAAATGTCGCAGTATCGATTAAGAGAGGTAAGGTCAACGAGTTGAAAAGCAACTGGGTCGAAACTAAAAGAGAATCTGCGGGCAAAGAAGCATTTTTAGGGCAAAACGGCCGTTTATCGGTTTGTAGAGGCTAACAAATTACGAATTATCGGTTTAGAGGGGTGAAGTGAGTAGCTTAATAAGCGAATTTTTCGCGCAAAACGGGAATTTCAAGGCTAAGGACCAAATTTAGGGGCTAAAATATCGTTGATCGGTCAAAAGAGGTCAATATATTACGAATTATCGGTTAAGAGAGGTACCGTGAATGACGCTATAAGCGATACGTCGAAGCAGAAAGGCAATTCCAACGCAAACGAACGTATTATGCATACAAAAAACGTTTATCAGATTAGAGAGGCTGTCATATCACGAATTATCGGTTTAGAGAGGTACAATGAATACGCTAACAATAAATTTCTTCATGTAATTGGAATTTTTAAGCTCAAAACCGATCGTGAAGAGAAAAAGTATGGTTTATCGGTTAAGAGAGGTAGCCAATTACCAATTATCGGTTTAGAGAGGTAATGTTGCTAACCTACAAAGAACAGTTTTTCACGTAAGAAAGTCACTTCGTTTTAAAAGCACTTTTTTCAAATACAGATTACCGGATAAGGGAGGTCAGAAAATGGTGAATTATCGGTTTAGAGAGGTACCCCGTGAAATCGCAACAATGAATTGTGTATAACGCGAACTTGAACACGTTAACGATTTCTGAAAGTCGAGGGGAGAATATCGATTAAGAGAAAACTTATCACGCGTTATCGTTTTAGAGAGATTTATCAATTTCAACCGTTATTTTCAACGTTTACAGACAAATTATAATTTTCATTGTTGACACTCGAGTGATATACGGTCTTCCATCCATACCTTCAATTTTTATTATATTTTTATTATTTATTATTATTATTATTATTATTATTATTATTATTATTATTATTATTATTATTATTATTATTATTATTTATTTATTTATTTTTTTAGAAAGCTGTAAAATTTTCAGTTAAATATTTTTCAAAAAATTCAAGACAGTCCAAATGATGGTAAAATTAGGTTCACCCTTTGATATCCGGAAGCAGAGGAATGCAATGAAGCTAAGTTGAAGATTCCTTGGGCCATGGAAGAAAGCAAGCAAAAAAAAGGAAAGTTCAGGAATGCTGGTGGACCGTTCCAGCGAACTAGCCCGTTTCTCCCGCTCTCGGCTAGGGAAAAATAGAATGTGTGACACGTCTGTGCCATAAAAACGGCAGCGTTTGCACTGAGTTTTCTTGCGCTATTCTTAGTACATTTTAATGGGACTTTAAATGAGATTAACAAGCAGATAATAATACAAATCTCTTTACTACTGACAAAGAAGTAGCATCTGCTTCTCGTAAAAGAATGACAACGCGTTTCTTACGCATTTTCGAAAAGATATTGTGAGCCATAATTCACACCGACATTGCTTACTTTGGGCTCTATCACATAACTTAATGACAAAAATATATTTCTTCACAAATAAATGATCGGTTCTTGGTCTAAATAGCGTCTACATTGCTTTGCTTCGAATCTTTATCTCACTAATTGTAAACACGGCCTCTATATACGGCCGCTTTGCCATTTTTGGCCACTTTTAAGCCTTGTAGGGCACAAATGCATGTCCTTGTAAGGAAACGAACAACTGTTAATCAGATTAGTACCGACATCTCGTTTTTCATTCTTGTCGTGGTTTGCAAATGGCTTCGGTCGTCGAGTTACATTCGCAATCGCAAGTCTTTGCACACTGGAAGGCACGAAGGATCATCTATGTGGCCATTTTCAGCCAAGAATTGGTTGTTTTATAGCCTTTTACGACACTCCTGGTCTGTTTTCATACTACGGTGCTGCTTTTCGCCCGTTTTGATTACTTTTGGACACGAAATGTGTCGTGTGTGATTCGAGTCCTAGTTTCTAATTCAATACGGCCAATGATGAACGAATTTAACAACAAGAAATTTTGAAACATAAATCTCATAAAAAATATGTTTGTAAATTAGAAAGCACGAAACTCAGATATTAATTTTTGAAAAGTTCGTAAACACAGGTTTATTTTAGAAATAATTCTTTTTCTCATTTTTAAGACATTTTGTCAAATAAATTAAAATAGTAGCTTAAATTCCCCGCTATGCATAAAACGCAGCCCAAACCTGCTATGAATATATTGATAGATTTATTTAAAAAATTATTTTAAAAACTCGATATATTAAAAATTCTATATTTTCTTAATAAAAATAATAGTTTCCATTAACTTTATGAATAATTTCTTGCACTTTCACTCATACACAATATACTAGATTCATTTGTTGCGCTACAATTTCAGCTACAATTTCGCTCACATTATTATTCAGATGTACTGACGTCACCGTTGCTATACTTTGCATATTTTAATAACTAAACGACTTAAGAGCAATTACACATGGCTATAATGACTTATTGCTCTACAATTAATATTGCTAACGAGTTTCGACAATTTTAACATAACTACAGTCGCACAAATAATTAAAAGGACTTTAATAAAAGGTCTTTATATTCAATTTACGACTAAGAAACATCTCTGTACAACGAGAAAAAAATCTAAAAAAAAATCTCGTAACAGTCAATATCCTTGTTAATCATACATTCACTCCACCGCTTGATACGAGTCGTAAAAGAGCCGTGTAATGCGATCCACTCGCCGTTAAACCACACGTGTGATTAAAGTCCATGTGTGACCTCCACACAGTACATAAATGCCTTCTGTTACCATCCGTGTTTGCCACCCTAATTACGCGCTTATTGTCCATTCATTACCGGTTACGGCACGCTAATTGTCTTTCTGCAAATAAAAAACCAACCTTTCGCCATTATTGTACCTTTAACCCGTTTGTACTCATTTTCTGCTTAATTATTTACGTGAAAATTAATGCCAAGTGCTGATTTGCGTTCCTAACGTTCTTGAAAAGCGCTTTTGCCGCGGCAATAATAACGAACTAATTAATATTCCTGGCGTTGAGTTGCGGTACTAGTGTACCGTACCCGGATTTCGTTAATGTTGCGCTTCCAAAGTCAAAACGAAGCTCAACGGCGCATTCTTTGGCCGGTGTTTTGACATCGGCCCCCCGAGCACAAGCCCCAGACTGGGCCCACAACGCCGACTTCATTTGCATACAAGCATTATGCGCGAAATAGATGACCGTGAGACTCGGTGGCGTGAGCAACGTAACCCCGATTTTTTTCTTTTTTTTTTTAATTTCTTCGGTACTGTATTTTATGAAAAATTCAAAATAAAATTGTATTTAAGATAAAATAAAATTGCATTTAAAATAAAATAAAATATTTTTTTAAAAAAAAGCTAGAAATTTTACAATAAAAATTACGGCTAAAAAATAAAGAAAATAAGGCAAAATAAAACTACAAATTTTCAAAATAAAATAAGGCTAAAAAATCGGAAAATAAATAGTCTCTCCAAGACCTTCAATTTCTCCTGCGGTTCTTGTGGTCGGAATAGTGATCAATTGATACGAAAATTCCCCTTTTTGAAGATCTAAGCTAACACGCTACACAAGGAACAAAAGCGACCTTCAACTGAAAAGTGAACAATTTCCCAAGTTTATGACAACGAAAATTGAGCGTGCAATAATTCCCCTCTCCACACAAAACCGAAAGAAAATTCCCCTCGGTCTTAAACCGTAACTTGAGAAAGTAAAGTAAAGCAAAACTGGTCTTTCACGACTTTTTTCATTTTGAACTAGCACGTAAATGGTCGCCAAAAGAACTCGTGGAAATAAAAATAAATACAGAGTAAAGAAAAAAGAAAGGAAAATTTGAAGGAGACAATTCGAGACGCTCGTTCGATGGCCATATGTATCAAATTCCGGTTTTACGACGCCATTTCTCAGGCTTGAACGGTGATTATTTTTCATGTGTCACGCTTAAGCAAGCTATAAATTGGAAATAAGTTAATTTGAGCTCACGGAAATTTAAAAATGGCTTGAACACTCGGAAAATGGCATAACTCAATAAAAAAGAAAAAATTGTAAAATTGTGCGAAAAATTTGACAATTTTCATCCGAAATTCACTCCGACAATATTATTGTTCAGCTAAACAGGTCTGTTCTGGTCCTACGCTGATTCGTTGTGTTTATATAACGAGATTCCACTGCACTTAATTTTCTTGCAAATAAAATCTCCAATGATTTAACAACGATTTCTTGACTAACCAGCGCAACTATTTCCGTTCCTTTTATTAGTTTACAACCAGGCGTTTCCCCATTCAAGATTTCACTCCAAGAGAAATTCATTGTCAAAGGCAAAATGCTCTGCGGGGGAAAGGTTAAATCGTCGTGATAAATGGAGTTTTGGTGTATCGCAGTGCTAATTACGACTGGAGTGTAATAATGCATCGAAAAGCCTCCATGCCCATTATCAGGCGTAAAAAAGGGCGCTTGGCACACAAAACATCCCAGCCAGCTAACATTCAACACCTTGATTACGATATATAACATGCAGCCGGCAGCTAAAGAACGGAGCAACACAGCAACAGCAGCCAACGCAAAGTTCAACCAAGGCAGCATAAATTAGCAGGTGGGAAACACTTGCCAAGAATTCCTCCTTTGTCTCTCTTTCGTTCTGCCAGATTTTAATTTCCTATTGCGGGAATTAAGCAAAGAACGGAAAAGGAGGACGAGGTGGAAGAAAGACGAAGAAGGAGTTTTTCAAGTTCAATAAAACGGCGCTAATTGAACTTATTATGCAGAGGCCCAAGGATGGGCATGGGCAAGGGTTGAGAAGCCTCTCATAAATTAACCTTTTTTATAACCTTGTATTATGTTGAAAGCCCTTGGAGTAACTTATTGTTAACGGAGGTGAAGAGACCTAAAGGAGAAGGCGAGAATGAATTTTTTTTATTAGCTCACGTTAAGCGACTTTGCGTCTGAAAGAAAAGCGTTCGTGAGAAGGTTCGGATTTTTTTTTGCTTGGGAGCGAATCAAAGGGAATGATGCGCTTTATAATTGAGCTTATCTAAGGTGATTAAGGAAGGAATTGATTGTTTACGAATTTCAGATTTGTTAGCGCCTTTTAATTTCTATTTCTAGCTCTTACGGCATTCGTGTTAGCCCTATTGGATTTTTTTATAGAAAAAAAAATGAAATTCTTTGAAAAAATTATTTTCAACTCGTTCTATTAAGTTCACAGGATTTAATTATTACCACAGGGCGGCATGTGTGAAGAAGAAACATAATTCACGTTCAATGCTCAGTTTTATTTATTTAATATTTTAAAGAAAATTAAGTTTTAATTCAAGAACGTTTTAAGAGGCAATAAAGATCTCTTGACTAATAACTGAAACTGTTTCTATTTTTAAATCTCGATTTTTTAAATTAGTTTCACTCTTGACCCGGATGTAAGAGAATCGGTATAAAAAAGACCCGTATGTAAGAGACACAACACTAACGAAGCATTTGTTCTGAAACGTTCGCAAATCGGCGCCTATAAGGACAACTAGCCAAGACCCGGATGTAGGAGACATGAAGGAGACCCGCTTGTAAGAGACTTTTATCCATCCAAGCTTACAAGTTACACAGCTCAAAAGACCACACTTACATTGACTTGTACATCCAGGTTTGTCACGTTTCGAACCCGCATGTAAGATATATCTCTTACATGCGGGTTTCACTGTACACGAACCTTCGCAACAAAGAAAGTTTGAAGCTGATTTCCATTTTATCAAACACGTTTCGTGTATTTTCATTGTTACGTATGCTTACTTTTCCTGAAACTTTAATTGTTGCATTTCGTTACTAAAGTCACTGCAATATTCCTTTTTCGAACATTTAAATTCGTTATCACAAAGTGAAATGTGTTCACAACAGCTGCTACTGCTAGCATCAATAGGAAACTTAATATTCTCCTAAAAATATATTCTTCTTTTGCTTATCTAGTTAAAAAAAAATCACAAAAATATCGAAAGATATCAAAACTTGCCAACACCCAAAAAGAGAAAAAAAATCTTTCTACTTTAATCCCGAAAATAAACTGGCTCCAATGAAGCTGAAATCGCTCATGGTTTTCGATATAAATCAGCCAACTCAGCACCACTCTTTTATGCATCCCTCCAACTCCACCCCTTTTCTCCCCCTCACCCACCCCTTTTCGCTTGACTTGTGCTGTTTTGTTTACTTTCAATTGTTTCTCCCATGGCAATAGTCAATGTGCTGTCTCAAATGCTTCGAAAGAAAGCAGATGGTCAAATACGTACCCCCCTTCACTCCCTCCCAACTTCCAATATCCCCCCTTCCCAATAAGTTTGGCAGACAAGTCGAAAAATCAGCCGTCTGCTGGTTCAAGTTGGGTCCCTGAAGGTGTCAATGGGAAGCTCCCATATGGCCGTTTTCCCTGTATATTGCCTTGCTTTTACAGCTCTAAAAACGGCTGTAACGAGCCTTAAAATACAAATTAGGTCCAGTTTCGTGCTCGTCCCTGCCTCCCATCCCTTAATGCAATTACCACGCCAGATTCAAAGTCGGCACTGAAAAGAAATGCTCCATTTTTTAAGATTTTTACGAGACACCCTATTTTTTTTTTTTTGCTTTTTACGACACTTTTTTATTATAAACGATTGGAAATGACAAGAGCAGCACAACGTCTAGCAATCCAATAATACGTCTTCAGCATTGACATTTTTCTCTTTTAAATACAACGTACAATTTTTCTCGTATGACAGTTTTTACATTTTTTTAAATAATTATTTCAAAGCTGGAATAGTGTCTAAAAAATTAAAATTTGCCTCCTTTCATTTTCTATTATTTTTACCTATTATTGTATTCCATTTTCATGAAGATTTTTCTAGATTATTTATCTTCATCAAAGTGAAAATTCTATTCAAATAGCTTGCAGTGAAGCTCAATTCAAGGGAAATATTTATAGCATATTTATTTTCTTTTTTTAGAACACTTTAGATTTATTTCACTGAAGTTTTACGGCCGAATGCAGGTCAATAATTGGAGTAAACTTTTCTGCGGAATTTTGCAGTGATTTGGTAAGAGCAAGAGACGTGTAGCAAGCTTAAAACCGAAAGCTCTAACTTGGTTTGGGGAAAGTTGTATGTGTTAGCATAGAGGAACTGTGTACAAGTTTCTCAGCGCGATTTTAAAGCTTGACGTCAGCGTTGGATTTACAATGAACCTTTTGGAGGAGCGTTTCAATGTGGCTAGTGAGCTTATTACAGTCATTTATTAATTAAGAACGACCTAGTAAAAGATACGGTGTCAGTTGGCGTGATTAATAAGGCATTCCTGGGCGTTCTGTGCAGAAGAGTTAAAATTACACGATAAGCTCTTTTTAAGGTTTCGTTAACAAGCTTTGTAAAGCTGTTTTAAGTGCGGATCTGGAGGTGATGATGTGATAATTAAATGTAGGCCTTTTAAAGAGAAGTCACTCACGGAGAAGATTTGAATGAGGTACATGAGATAAGAGCGTGAAACAAAATAATTAATTTCGGATTTTAAGCTTCTTTAGGAATTTTTCTTTTCTTTTTTATATTTACTGCTGGGAATTCTGGATTTAAGAAGGTGAGTTTGTTTGAGGAAAGGAAGGTTTGAAGTAGAGTAAGAATGTAATACTTGCAGGAATCCAGTGTTGGGACAAAATAGGCAAAAATATTCCAAATTCTTATCAACGATAATAATCTTGTGAGAAAAGATCCTAATCCGTGCTAGCACACACGTAGACACAGTAATCCAAAACACATTGCACCGATAGGGATACTTACAAAGGAAAAACACTGATAGTTCTCCACAGCTTCACGCACTTGAGTCAGTTACACTACCGCAAAATAATACCAACTGTCAAAACGACGCTTACCACAGCCATGACACTTGCTCACAGTCTAAGGGCCGGGACGATTTGAGTATACAAAGCCCTGCCTCTGACAACGTACGTCACCTAGCGACGCATAAGCAAAAGTTTTAGGTTTGGGTCCAGAAATTGCCTATAAATCAGGGGTAACTGCATATTTTTTTTCCCGCATAATGGAATTTCGTGCGCTTTGGCAAAAACAGACTTGGTATCACTCTCGACTTAACTTTAAGTCGAGACTGAAACTTAATATAAGATAACACAACTGACTTCACTGATAAAGAGAATAATAAAGAAACGGTAGGGAAAGCCCCTAAACTTGAAGGCGGGAAAAAAATTTCATTTTCAAAATTGTTGTGCCCTTACCCCATTATTTTTTTCTGAAAGCCCTTTTTTCTCCATAATTGTAGGAAAATAAAGTTTTTTTACCCAAAAAAGCATAACTGGAAAAGAAATTATTAATTTACCACGGCTTTAAGCCTTGCGTACCGCGTAAGTCGAAGTACAGCACTTGATAGCAATGCAAAGGACAGGACATGTGGCGCGTAAGTCGAGGAACGACTTGTGTACGACGTAGAAACTGAGCGAAATATTAAGAATGTTAAAAACCTACAAGCTTTAAGTATTTCGATAAGGTCTTACATTTTAGATATCAATACATGACACATTTAGCCGACAGTACTGGAATTATGTTTGCCACTATAAAAGCAAATACCGCTTTTATTTAACTTAAAGTAATTTCTGCAGGTTTTGAGAGACATTATTGAAGAATGTGAAACATTTCCACTGTATATGTACCAAAAGAGGTGAAAAGAGAAATATAATCCTTCGTAGTTTATTCAAGTCGTTTACGATTGGAATATCGGCATCATTTCCCAAAAAGAAAAAATAAATATTGAGCCGAGTACAAAAAAAGCTTTTTTTGTCTATTAGTGTTTTTGTAGCGAGATTTACGTTCATTTTTCCTCGTTTCACCAAACCGTACCTTCTCAAAAGAAGATTGCGGTGTCTCAAGTTCACAATAAGAAGAAAGGAAGCCATTACGCTGGACAGAAGTGCGCAGTAATATCACAACACGGCCAAAAAAAGGCTAACCATTAGCAAGGCGCTTTCAAAGAAATCCGGGATAGTAGCCTCTCAAAAGCTGTTGTATACACACAAAAAAAATATGAATACAAATGCACATAATAAGGAGGAAAGGAAGATTTCAAAGGAAAAAAAAAAAGCTGACAGTTTAATTCCAGTCGTTTTAATCCCAGTGTATGCATTTTTCTGGTTTGTGGGAATTTAACTCCCAGCTGCGGGCTTTTGAATGACAACATTTGGCTCTCGTGTTCATCATGCACCCCGGATGGGTTTCACCCTCCGAATTACCCTCGATTTTACGATCACCACGATCTTGAGACTCGCGTTTCCAACGGGTGAAGTTCAATAACAATTTCGAGAAAAATATAGTTATTCATAAAAACATTGCTATTTTATTGCAACGAGACTACTGCAACAATTGTGATGAGAAGAGAATGTTGATTCATAACTATCCTTGTAGATATAGAACATTTTAGCTAAATTCAGTGTACTCTAAAAAGGCGTGACTTCATTTATTATGATCGGCAAGTTTCAGTTGTATGGTTGCATAGCATTTATACTTCAATAGGATAATATTGTTACGTACTACTCCTTTTCAAACTTCGTTTATTCGTAACTGCCAATTTACATCAACACCAAAACGAACTCCAATACAAAATCACACAAAAACACTCTCCTTCTCGTGCTAACTCTCACTTTACGTTTACAACAATCAAATTTCACGTGCAAGAAACGGAACTGGCTCAAAGGAAGTTAAAAAAGGAACTGACTGAGTGCAGAGGATTTCATTCTTACCAACAATGAATCCTAACATTCATTGTTGGTAAGAATGAAATCTACGATTTGAATGAAAGAATGAAATCTATCATTGGGCGGCTACGAAATTGACTGTTCGGTAACCACGAACGCCACAATATTTAAGTTTGCGTCATACATCTTGTCTGTCAACGTCTTACAGCGCCACCTTCCTGCCACGTGTTCATTTCCTTGATCTTTGATACCTGAATTCTTTCATGTTGTATTGTGGCTACTGAGCCATTACCCTTTCATATTGTATCAATGACACCATCTAAATAACGCGCAAATGAAAGTATTACAGTTTTGGAATTACTTTTTTTTTCTTACAATAAGTTCGTCAAATGATGGAAGGTTTTACGTGTTTTCCAAGATGCGACGTCATAACAAAACATTTTGGCGGGAACCATGTTCGAAGATGGCGTGAGTTGTGCCACGTTTATTAAGCATTGATAAATATTGTCAGAAAATCAACTGTCACCGAGATTTAGTTTTCTACAGTTAGCTTAATCATCATAGGTACATAAATAGAATATTTGTAAGCTAAAGGGCGTTTTGTTTACTATTTGGTGCCTTTTTTTACTACAAGCCGAGTATTCTCACTAGGCGCAGAATTTTCTTTGAAATATTTTTTCGGAATTACGTTAATAAGTTATTAGGCTGGTTTAACCTTAATTACACAAAACTGTTTCCTATAAGTTACCCATGCTAACCGACAACCTTTGATTATATAGCAGAGGTACATTAAAATGTTAAAAAATAAAGTCAGCCGCTGTTGCCAGTTCTGTAAATTCAGCAAAAATTCCACGTAAACAAAAATGCGATAGAATTAAGTAAATCTTTAAATTTCCAGTTACGATTCCATAAACGATTCCGTCCATTCCTACCACTTTACGTCATGGCAACAATGAAAAGGTCCCCAATGTGAATGTCACCGCATGCGAATGTCAAATGAAAGGTAAAGATAACTGCTTCCAAGAACGAAACCAACTGACCTTCTTACAGCACATATCTCGCACGCCTTTTCACCTCAAAAGCAATCCTTAAAATCTCAAAAATTGACCTAAAAATATTCTCCACAATCTTCCTTTCTCTCCTTTTTGCTATCCCATTAAACGCAGTTGGAGATAAGAGAACCCAATTTCGCCAGAAACGGTCCGTAAATTTCCCGCAAATACTTCCGAGAACTATTAAGCTTCTCTGTAATCTTTCCACCCAGATTACCCAGAATTGGCAATCTAGAGCGCCCTCTCTTATCGATACTTGTAATTATCTAGCAGAAGTAAAACTCCTTTAATAATAACGATAATTTAAAGCCAGAAAGCCAAAAATACGTCCGTTTTTGCTAACAAAAAGGGGGCTAGTCGCAAGAAAGGCTTTTTTGGATAAGAATCTAAAGGAGAGAGAAAAAAAATGCATAATACCGTGCCAGTTCGTGCCAGCAAGAAATCGGTTGCCCTAGCGGGGGGCCTGCGAACAACTCACGTCACAATTCCCAACCCTTTTGTGGTATTTTCGATTTTCGCTAAACTTAGAAGAGTCTGACATAACTAGCAATACCGGACATTCAACCTTTCCAGCTCAAAATTCCACTCTTCTCTTGTCCCTTGCCTTAGCACTTGGAAATATGAGTACGGTACTTGGAATTACTCAAAAATGAGTGTATAAATCCAAAATAAATATAAATTAAAGCGCATGCACGAAAAACAAACTAAATTGAGATAAATTAGATGAAAAACCTTGCTGAAATTACAATATCAAAGAAATTATGTCATTGAAATATAAAAGATATTGAGATAAAAAAATATTTTTCTAAAAAATAAAGAAACTGAGACAAAAGAAAAAAAAAAGAATAATAATAAGGAAAAATTGGAGTACAAGCTGAAAATTAGGTACTTAAAAATAGTTATAGAATTAAAAAAATAAATAAAAGGGAATAAGAAATGAATGAACATAAGAAATACATATTTTTTTGAAGAATAGTTAAAGGAATAATGGATACGAAGACTTGTCCTGGGGAAAGGTAATAATTGGCCTGCAGAAAGCATTGAAAGCGACGAGAATGAAGGGTCTTTTCAATTCTTTTCTTCTAAGAAGCCGAATCTTAAGTTGAATAGTTCGCAAGTCTCTTGGGTGTGTTTATTTTCTTTGTTCACATCATCTATTAATACTGTTTCCAGTAGCTTCAGTATTTAGGAGAATGAGGGATGGGCTTTCAAGCCAGAGTTTTTAGTCCTTATTAACTCTCCAAGGAAGAACGGTATTGGTTGTTAGGGAGCGACCCCGTCGTGGACCGAAAATCATGTTCTCGATCGTTATGGTATCCAACATATACCCCAAAAAGATAATATGAAGAGCTGCGAGGTTTTTCGTTTCTCCGTTGCCTTTGTGCGGGTTAAAGACAGATACAGTGCACGCCATCGACAAAAGAGAGAAGGTCCATTGATTTTCGATAACTCCAGTCTGAGGCCCTACTCACCCCCCAACCCCGCCAATCCACCCTATCGCCCCCTGAGGAGCTGCTGCCGAACGATAGACACAGACAGTTACTACTTTAGCGTTTACAACCCAGCATAGAAAGGAAAATGGACTATAAAATTCTGCCGCACAGTCCAGTTTCATTAACTTGTCAAAAATGGGGAATTCGGCGGTTTGATTCCTAACAAAAGGTCAAACTCAGTAAATTTTACGTTTAGGGAAGATTGAACGGATGGTCATAAATTTACCAAAATTTAAATGTTTCAATTCAATTTTGAAACAAAGGTTGCTTTTGCATTTTACTTCCACTGATTGGAAACTTAAAAAAATAAAATTAGAAAAAGGTAAAAGACGCCTGACCTTTTCCTACCACCACGTGGCATTCGACTAATTTCGGGTTTCAAGTCTTGTTAGTTCTACTGTGTAAGCTGTTGGCTACAGCAAACATCCTTTAGTTCTCCCTAATTGCCATACATTGGACTTGTACTGCAAGTTCCGTGTGCAAAAAGTACAAAACCAACTTGTTTTGGTTACGCCGTTAGTTTCCAGCTTGTTTCAGGGCTAAGAGATGGCGCTGTAAGCAAAAGTTTTCAGATTTTTTTCTGCTCTCACTTAAAATGAAGATAAATAGACCCCAAAAAAAGGAAAACGAAGATGTCGCAAGTTTGTTCCATTTTCTGGTCGGGTCTTAATCCATTTCTTTTCCTTTCTCAAAAGTTTCGAAAGAGTTTTTTTTCTTACAGTAACCTGCAGTAGGCGTGGAAAAATGGCACCATTTTTGTTACTTTGGGCGTAATTTTTCTCCTACTCTCACCCCTTGTTATCAGTCTCACCATTCTAGATAGTTAATGTCCGTAACACATAATCATGTCACTTCCCTTGTTTCGTTTCCTTTTTTTTTCTCGCATTTTGCAGCGTTGCCGTTTCTTTTCCGGCACGTGAAAGAACGTCAACGAAGTTTAAAAGTACCCCAAGGGAGCTTCGACTACCAAAAACACACAAAGCAATTGCAATAACCTTTTGTTTCCCGGAAAGGGGTGACAAAGTTAGGCTGGTACTTTTATTTTATTTTCCCCTTTTTATTTGCGGATATTTTGTCAGTACCAAAGTAGCACACTTACATTTTTAAGCGTTCTGTAAACGTGTAAATGCAAACCTAAATTAGCCAATTTCACTAAAAAAGTATAATATACGCATTTTGTGCGATTATATCATATAATTTTTATTTTTGCATACGTATTGTGATGGAAGTTAAGTGATGACACAGGAAACTCTAATTAAATAAATTTGTTTTCTACATTATTGATTGCTCTGAGTACATTTCGTCACAAAAATTTACAAGAGAAAAAATTAGTAGTGATCCGGACGAAGCCGGAAGAGATTTTCTCTCACGAGCTCTTTCTCCTATTTTCTCCTATTTTCCTATGAATACCCTTTCTATATAGAATTTTTGAAAATAAACCCAGAACTCGTAAATTAAGATTTGATTTCCCCTGTATGGTCCCTGTGGTGGTAAAATACTGTGACGTCAATTGTTGCCCAACAGTTAAATTTCGTAGCCGCCCACCAATGAATCTTAAGATTCATTATTAGTAAGAATGAAATCCCCTGCACCCAGCCTGTAAGAGTTAGTTCCTTCTTGACCTTCTTTTGAGCCAGTTCCGTTCCTTCAATGTAAAATTTGATTGTTGTAACCAAAAGTGAGAGTTAGCATAAAAAGAAGTAGAATGTGACAATATATAAAATTATCAAATGAACTAAAGACTTGGGTTCTTTGTGTTCCATTATTTCGTGGCAAACAAGAGATTCCCTGTTCCCCAGTGTCATAAGCGCGTGGACAAGTTAAGACGGCACTGGCGGGAACAAGTAGTAATAAAATAATAATAAATAATTTCCACTCTGGCGAAGGAATGGATTTGACTAAACGCTGGTGAAACTTCTCGAATTCTTTTTCACTTCCTTTGGCGCTTTAATAAGTTACCATCTTGGTTGATTCCTTCTGGGAATCGCATTCTTGCTACTCTTAACAATGAATATTTCACTTATAAGAAATTCAGTATAGCTTACGTTGCAGAAAGTACTTGAAAGAAACACAGAAAGTGTTTATTGTTTTCTTTTTTTCATTTCTCGCCCTTTTTGGTTCATCATTACAAGTTAATAGCGTTGTTTTCACTCCAAGCTTAACGCGTTAATGAGCGAGGGTGAGAGAGAGATTAAAGTGGCAACACATGAAAAGCAGTGGCTTCGATAAGAACCGCCATTTTTTCTCCCACTTTCCGCTAACCTGAACATGGCGTTCTGACGCGTTTAACCCAAGCTTCATAAGTTCATTAGCAATGCTTCAGCACTTTTAAAAGGTTTTCGCATTAGGCGTTAGAAACAAAGCAGGGAAATAAGCTAAATACCAGGCATGGACGCTTCTGAAAAGGACCACACATTCAACGCCATCTAGTTTCACTTTTAAGTGCAAGAATGCTAGGATTTTGACCCAGCTGGCTGTGAAGAGGCTAAATGACTCTCGGGCTAAGAAGGGGCTGTAGAGATTCACATTTGCACCTATTAACGTGAAAGGTTTCGAGTTACGGGCCTTTTATATCTCTTGCGCTTTCGTTAACTCCTAGAAACTTTTAATCTCCCTGGGATGCTAAAGCTGCCGGAATTCTTGCAAATATATGCCGTTTTCTTTCAGGAAAGAAAGGAAGGTCTCTTGGTTAAAAGCCTAAAAAGACGTTGTGTGTGTGCCTACTTGCATTTCCATACAATAGACGCTACCAGAAATGCCTTTCTCGAAGGCTTTTGCAAATATAATAGCCCAGCAAAGCAATCGGCCAGAAACCACTCTTTGTAACGCCCCTTGAAGAATAATGACTAAGAAAAAGAAAGAATGAGAAAGAAACAGCAGCGATTCATAATGTATTTCCATGCTTTTAACGGAAAACCGAAATTGAATCGTTCAGAGCTGAACCGTTCTGGCGAAATAACGAATGCAGATTAGCAAAAAAGAGTTAAAATAACCAACGAGGCGTTGGAAGTCGTGTGCATTTATTCTCCTTAAAGTAGTTCTAGAATTGAGGCAAAAGGCTGAACACGTGGCATTAATATTGCACAACAGCGACATCTGAGAGGACGCTCAAATTTCGCACGAAACTGAGACGCGAATTGCAAAACCTTACGACAAATTAGCATCAGAAGCTATTGCAACTATGCGTGAGAGCTCTTCCTGTTAAAACACCTTCAAAGCAAAAAAAAAAAAAAAAAAAAAAAAAAAAAAAAAATAAATAAATAAATAAAAAAATAATGCTTAACAATGAAATTTCATAATGAAATTAGCTTACTGAAATTAAGAATATTTTGCAAACAAGCAATACAGATTACGAGAGACCTATGTTAAGAATTTTAACAATGAAAAAGTGTGTAAAATGCATTGAAAAAGCGGAAGATGGAGAAAATACCTGATAACGGGAGAAATTCTTAATGGTGAATGACGGATCTCAAGCGACCGCAAAGTATTCAAGAATGGGAATGAAGTTTGAAATTAGTACCTGACAACAATAGAGCACACCAGTTTAGCTCGTGTTCAAGGACCGGAAATGAAGATTTCGATTTTTTGCCCGGTTGCATAGAAATAGGGAGAAATACGAGTCATAATAGTTTCTGTCATTGTGCCACGCGGCCGTGTGCTATTAGAATGGGAGTGTTAATGAACAAGTGGGCGGTGCTTGCTCCTTGTTCCTCTGATTGCTTTCTGGGGCTCTTGAGGTTGAAGTGCACACTTGTGAAACCTCCAAATTTAACAGATGTGATTGCGTAACAGCGAAAGCTCTTTTCTTCATTCATTAAAATAAATAGGAAAATGTTCTCTAATTTCTTCTGCAACCGACACAAATACACTTCTATATTCATTTAAGCTAATGAAAATTTAACATTCAGTACACATTTCCTTTCTGAATTAATAAGAATGTAGCTTTCAGAGGCTCTTAATTGGCTCTTGTAATAATACTCGAGTTTCTGGAAACATTTTTGCCTTAATTACCCGGGAACATATGCCGTCAGCAATCAAAACACAAGTTATATTGCTTTCCACAAATTTTTCTCTTTGACTAGCAACAATCAATGTTGAAACAGCTTAGCTTGCTCATTAACTGATGATAGCTAATTCATTACTATGTACAACATTGAACATTTCACAACTCTAAAAAAAATTAACAATAATGGAAGAAAGGAGATAAAAAGGCCTAAAAAAACTGGAGAAAAATAAAGAACAACAGATCATCCACCTAAGGTCATTTGACTCGCTAGCAAGGCATCCAGTAGCTCTAACAAAGTTAAGATCATGAAGGAAAATCTCATCAGGTGCCATTCGTTATTTCTATACCCTCGCGTGACGTCAGCAAGTCAGAAATCCGGGAATTATTGCTGCTTATGTTAACACAGCACGTAGAGGATATTAAGTGCCGTCGATCACCAGAACTTGATTTGACAGGAGATAATTATCCTGCTATTGACACACCTTATCCAAGATGGAGCAGTCGCTCGTTAAGTCAAGAGTTGACAAGCGGCCTTCTCCCGTGATCCATTTCCTGGCTTTGTTGCAAGGCTTTCAGTTTCTTTGAAAGCAAGTCACTGCGTAAAATCCTATATCCCTTGCCTACAAAGCCCATCTATAATACACATCTGACCTCAGCGTGAGAAGGGCAAGAAACCAATCACGTCAGGACATGTTAGGCTAAAACCTGGAATTTTCACGTATTTGTACGGAAGCAGCTTTGCCAGACGTCCACAAAGTCAATTTGGCAACAACGCAAGCTTGCCGAATTGGCAACAGTGTTTGTACACGAAAGCTTGCAGGACGCCAGCTGAGCAGTCAGTGCCAAACAAGCTTCGATTATCCAACAACATCGGTGTTATTCAAGCGTGTAAGCCCTCAATTCTTGTGTTTAAACAATGAAAAGATCACCAGAGTTGTGAAAAGTACAAAAGATTTTCGCACATGGTGTACACTTACTGAGAATTTTGCAAAGTATCACGACTAAGGTTAAATCTTCTAAGAATGTACTTCCCATAAAACTCGGTTAGACAAACAGTAGCTTGCAAGTTATATATCACCACACGAAAAGGACCGAAAGCTCCCATCACCTTCTTCACAAAGATATTAAAAAACATTAAATAAAATATTTTATATTCGTATATCTCGAAGACTCCGCCATTGCGATACTGTATTCTAACACTGTCAAGAATCGTTAAGTATTTTAAGTTCTTACAGTTAAGTATTTCGATAGTGCTCTCCTTCCTCGTTTATGGCCGAACTACACGAAATAAGGTTATTAACGAATTCATGAGTATCGTAACATATTTTGCAAAGGTTTCTTGACAGTAAAATTGAAGTAATAAATTTATTAACTATAAATTTGAGAAATTTTAGACATCTTTATTTCATAATTTTGAATAGTATAGCGAAATTTTTGAAAACTAAGAAAAAAGTAATATTAAACAAAATAAATTCCCTTCAATTTTAATTAAATTCTAGTTAAACAATTCTTACTTGTGCGTAAATTTTATACATCGTTTAATACGCAGAAAAAGCAGCTCGTATAACGAAAATCTACTCCAATTCTATTTTATTCCAATATCTATCAATGTCTAATTTTTGCCTTTTTTCTCTTCCAAGCTGTTCACCAGGTTTTCCTAAAGTTACAGAACAGTAACCACTATTAGAAAGCGGTAGACACTGTCTTCAATACATTATTCTCCCTCTAATCCGTTACGTGATCCGGGACAAGAACAGCTGTTCGTGTATCGTTAAAGATACTTAAATAATATCAAAAGAAAATACTAAATCACTTTACGTTAGGTAGAAAGTGGGTGGGTGGGGAAACGAACTACTTTATTTACTCTAAAGACCCCTCTTATTTTTCAACCATATATTACCCGCCGCTTAATTTCCAGGAGTCCTTGGTAGGACTTTTCCATCTATAAATAATCTCTCACTCACTCCTGTCCTTGCCTAGATCATGGAACGGTGTCGCGTGTGCCCCCGTTCTATTCCTTATCGATCTGTTACCTCCCCAAAAACTACGCTCCGGAGGGGTCGAAAGTAAAGACACAGAGACGGGAGAAAGACACGAACAGAGAGAGAGAGGATCTGAGTAGCGTGCACCCCTATCCACCCTTCCCCTCTCGAGTTCCTTTATACATCACTAGCTCCACCCCTAGCCCGAGGGGCGGTAGAAACTCGGCCCATTGCTGAAAAGGAACCCAGAAGAAATATAGACTTGGGGTACTTCAAAGAAATACTCCGAAGGTCCCTTTTTTTTCTTCTCCGTTGAAGAAAAAGTAAATACAACAATACGATACTGTCTGTCTTTTGTCAAGCGAAAACGGGACAGGTCAGTTCCAAGTGAGAATTGGGTCCACTTTCCCGATTATCGATATAACATTTCACCCTCTTTTTCTTCATAGAAAAGGAGTTCTGTCAACCTTTAAGCGGAAAGGAAGTGCTTTGGCTCTTCACTTTGACGTACCGGGGTACGTCACGAGAACTGACGGCTAAAGTAATTAGGATTCTTGGGGAAGTAGAGGGCGTTTGGGTGGTAAGGAAGATGAATAAGGAAGACTCTTAAGCAACAATAACTCATGAATGGATGAGTTGACGTGAAGAAACAGATGACCTGATACTTGGTACATTACTTGTCTACCCAAGTGCTCACAGCTACCGAAAAGGAATGCATTTTATAGGGCGTTACCGCGTGAAGGGCAAGTGAACCGGTAAAGACCATACGACAATGTTGTGTGTGTGTGTAGATGCATGCTTACCAATTTCTACCAACGTGAGACTAACGTCAGCTGGGCGACGAAGCTTATAGGTTTGCACAGAAGAGAAGGGGGAACGAAATTGGGAAAAGGGGAGTTTGCTTTGAAGAATGAAACGCATTCGGCAACAGACAAGACACAACACCGCGTGGTGTCATTGAATTAAACCGCGTGGCACAATGGATGCGCCATTTCAGTGTACTAATTCTCCAAGTCTGCCAAGTTTTAACAATGAAAACTTGAAATGTACTTATCCTGAGCTTAATCTAGCTGGATACAATAGTACAACACAGTAAATTACTAATCTAAGGGGAAAAGAGGATTTGTGTACCAAGTTTCGTTGGACGGAACTTGCAGCGTTGCCAATTTGACTGCAAAGAAAATTGCACAATAATGAAAACCTTTTGAAATTACGTTTATTCGTAACTTCCAATTTACATCAACACCAAAACGAACTCCGATACAAAATCACACAAAAACACTCTCCTTCTCGTGCTAACTCTCACTTTACGTTCTCAACAATCAAATTTCACGTTCAAGAAACGCAACTGACTCAAAGGAAGGTAAAAAAAGGAACTAACTATTACAGGCTGGGTGCAGGGGATTTTCATTCTTACCAACAATGAAACTTAGGATTCATTGTTGGGCGGCTACGAAATTGACTGTTGGGTAATAACGAACGCCACAATAGTTTTTAATAATTCAGTTGACATAAAGTTGGGTGAATGTCTCTGGTTAAGTAACAATGAATAGCCTATACCATAAAATTAATATATGTTTAAGTTTCCTTTTTAAAAATAATTATTTTTTATCTCTTGTTTCACTTCAATTTACTAGTATTTCTTTTGTTTTACTAGAGGCCCTATTTTCGTTTCCATGTCTCAAATACGGCGAAAGAAGATGTATTGACATTGTTTTTATTTTGCTCTAATTTTACTTATAAAATTTTTTTAAAAGCAAGGCAAGTTGCCATTGTTGCCGGAGGTACTGTAAGGATCTTTATTGCACCTTTTCAAATTTTTTACAATATGTCTCTTGTTATGGTGGCGTTACTAACACTTGGTAGACAAGGTCTTGGCAGGAGCTAATGAGGCCGTAAGCTAAAGATCGTTAAGCTCAAGAAATTTCAGCTTGTTCCGTCAAACTAAGGCAGTTAACTGTGAGAACGTGACGTGACCCGCGCCACTGTTGTTTATGTATACACGGCCCTTCCAAAAACTTGTGCCCAAGAACCAGGAGGTAGAAATTACACGCCAAACAAGGAGCCCGTGACGCAAACTTTTGCCTTTCTTTACATCTAACCCCCTCCAACCCCCTTCAACCCCCCCAGAAGTTTTCCAGTGGGAGCTTTGCTGGGTAACAATAACAACAGATTTCGTGTTACTTCCTTACCGAGTTACCTCACGACTCCTGCAAAGAACCAAAATAAGGAAAAAATAATACGAAAAATTAGATATCGAAAATATTCGTATGCAATATGAAAATTATATACAAGATATAATAACTGCAATTTTTCTGGAGAAAATGGAAATATCACAAAAATCGATGTTACGAAGAAAAAAAAAGAAAAAAAGTACAAAAGAAAATCACAAAAAATAGAAATCTATACCTGGTTTGCCCTGCATTGCGTGAAACTATGCAATCACTGTCGTAAACGCGAGTAAGCTGTACACTTGGAGTCGATATTACTGCAGTAATAGTTCTCCGTACACGAGCGATTGGATACAAGAAAATTGTGATCATAGGACACATAAGAAGTGCCATTTAACACATACCAAAGCATTTGTTCCATAACAATTTAAACTTCTTGTGCTAGATTTTCTTACTAACAGAAATATTTCATTATTTTTCCATTTAAATCTTGCTAGCAAAAAGCATCCTAGTTTAGCAATAACTGATTTATCTAAAAATTGCGCGTTTCGAGTATCAATGTAACCTACAGAAAATGAATCACCAATTTTGTCAATTTCCATTTATATCAAACAGTGCCATCTAGTGTCAGTCGTAAAAAATCCATATGAATCTGACTTTTTTTTCCAATCCGGACCACTTGATCCGCGTAAGATGGAGTTCACCCATAAGTCTCAATGGAATAAGACCCGCGTAAGCGGAGTCACGATTCTGCAAGTTGGCCGAAAACTCGGTTGAGGGAGCGAAAGATAAAAGCAACAAGGGCAGCCGTGTTGGAGGGGGGGCAACCCTAATGTAATTACTTTGGTTGAGCACAAGGGGAGGGAGGAAAAACACAACACTGCATTTCATTCTCGCTTTGTACACACATACATATCTCAACCGAGCCATCCTCTACTGTTCTGTACTGTATACATAAACCTGCCCGAGTCCTGAAACACTTAACTCATTCTAAATTCGTTGCGACGTTTGCATAACAAATAGGCAATTATACAACGCGCTGCACGTTCCAGCAAAATTTAACTCAAATCACAACTTCTTTCTTAACATTCTACTAAAAAAAAATAAAAAAGATCCGTTCAAAAAATACATTTTATAAATAAATGAAAAAATCAAAATAAATTATATTTTTTAAATAAAAATTATATAAAGTAAATAAATAATATAAAAAATATTTAAAAGTACCAAATAACGAAAAAAAAATAAAATTAAAAAAGATCCGTTCAAAAAATAAATTTAAGAAATAAATGGAAAAAAAAATTGTAAGTTTTTAAAATATATGGTATAATATAAAAATTCAAAAAAATATAAAAGTACCAAATTTCGAAAAAAATAAAGAAAAAAAATATAAAAAAATACCAAAAAAATGTGAAGCACTGTTCAACCGGATGACAAGACTTGTTTTATTACCTTGACGGCATGCCACAACAAAGGACTACTTGGCACGCCTACAACCTTCGGGTTAGTTACCCACCCTCTGAGTAGGTGTGGCCTAGAATTCTGACGGCAGTCCTGCAAGTCACTGTGATGAAAGTACGTACACAAACACAGAGAAACACATACTCACGTATCTCTGAGATTTGTTAAAAGGGCAAAAGGGGCTTTTCGGGGCCGACTGCCAAAAGCTACCAACCCGAGAATTATCGATTGGTTGATGACTCTGGTTCTCTTTTCACCCAACGCCTTTTGCGTTGCCTTTTCTTCCGGAAAGGATGATAAGCGAATAGACAATAACTTCCACAGCCACCTCCCCATGGGTAATATCCCCGTCGTTGCATATTCCATCCCCCTCAACCCCCGCTTTTTTCCATCCCTCGCATGAAACAGTTTCCCAAGCCGACTTATCTGCCGGCCACGGATGCTTCAAACACTATAGGCTTTTAGTACGGGGATTTGTGTACGTACACACGAGCTTGAAATGGCACTTTGTGTACTTCTCAGCGTTTTTGTCACGGTTGGATGTATTTTTCTTAGGGAAAACAAGCGTAAACTAACACAAACGGGAGCTAAACTAACCTTCTTTACACTTATTTAAATAAAAAGTCAAATAATTTAACTTTTTTAATTCAATTTAAATGTAAGTTAACACAATAATCAATTAAAGTAACATAATGAGTTGTTTCGATGTATAATTGTTTTGCATCGAGTTCAGACAGCCTTAACTTTTGACGTGAGCAAAAATAGCCTCAAAATGTAAAACATAAACGAAAAGACTAACTTAAACTTCCGTTTAACGTAAATTAAACTAAATAGCTTAACCTTATTAAGGAACCTTTTTTGAATTTCTCATGATTTTAGAGCGATGGTTTAGCTAGGAAAAAGTGAATTACGAAATTTACCACTTTTTAATAAAGAAATTTACCACTTTTTTAAATAATATTTGGGATTAATTTGCAAAGCAAGAAATCTTACCTCGCAAATCAATAAATCCTGATGGCATGGAAACTCGCGAAATCCACCACTGCGCTTTTTGCAAAAGTGCCAACGTAAAAAACACTCATTCACCGCAGCACACACACTCGACAACAACAATGGGAAAAAGAACTACGCCGGTTATGAATTATTCACCACGCCCCAAATCTGCGTGAAAACTTGCGGTGAAGTGGGGACAATCACTGCAGCGAGCTATCCAATCTAATTCTTGATAGAACTGGGAGGGTTTTAAGATTGCTTGGCGTAGCCAACGCTGCAGTAGCAGAAATACGTGTCTTCACTCTCTGTCAAGTTTTCTAGCAATTTACCCCGAAATCAAGGAAATGCATTCAGGAACTTTATAACTTTGTTCTCCAGTCAGGCGAAAAATTTCTGCAGTAATTAATTTTCAATATTTCTGCAGTAATTAGCTCGTACTTCAATATTTCTGCAGCAATTCACCCAAAACAGCCACTGACACAGGATCCTACGCAACGACTGATACGAGGTTCTTGACACACCAAGCTTATGAGGGTACGTAGCGACACTAGTGCCCTCTACAACGTCGCTGTTGTGCATTTCGGGTGAGCAGGGGAGGGAAAAAAGGCATTAGGGAGAGGAAAGAGGGAGAAAAGGAAGAAATCGATGGCTAACATTTTCCCTACTGGGCTTTCGGCAAGGAATAACACCCCTTTCACCCCCTCATCCCCCCTTTTTCGCTTGATTACCCAACAGCTCTTTTACATTCCCTTAGAAATGTATATGCAAGTGCGGGAAAGGGGGGGTAAAGGGGGCTAAACCCATATCCACGCCCCATGGAATCAATTTAAGCCTTGAGTTACAACACGAAGCAACCCCCAATAGATTTACCACCACTACCACCAAAAGCCAAGAGTCCGAGTCATTCAGTGTATACCCCTAAGGCAATGCGAAAGTGTAATACAGCAGCAGAATTACAGTTCGCAGCTATATGCGTGTGGTGGGTTTTGAAATCTTCGAAAAACGGGGCAAAAAACGGAGACAAATAAAAAGCCGAGCTAAAAGTTGGGTTTAAGCTTGAAATGGGTACCAAGAGCCTTTTAGAAAGATTAACCCTCACCAAAAGAAGGAAAAGCAGATATTCATAACCTTAGATTTACGAAGATTGTATGAAGGCTAATGGATAACTACTTATGAATTAAATAATTAAAATTAATATAAATAATTAAAATTAAAATAAATAATTAAAATTAAAATAAATCATTAAAATTACAACAAATAATTAAAATTAAAATAAATCATTAAAATTAATACATACCGAAAAAGGGGTTGACCTCATCACATGGAGTAACTTTGAACATCTTGTAATTTCGTAGGCCATCTATTGCTTCTTAACTACGCGACGTAATAAAGTTTCGTCAGATTAGGCGATAAATAGGCTTCCTTATTTTCTGTTTTGACACATTTCCTGTCAACAAGAAGTTTTTTTCGATTTTTGCTACCTAAAGATAGCTATGACAGTAAGAAAGTTTTTTTCAGAAAGATACTCCATTAACCAGTTTGTATTCACCCAAAGAAAAACACGATGATAGCAGTTCGTCGTCAGGCCAATTTGATGTTCAAATTTACCTAGCAAATTCTGACCCTTTTCCTGTGTTATGGCTTACAGCTTTACCGAGCTTAGTAAGGAGGGATTAGGAAGCCCATAATTCGCAGAATAATATTAGGTTCAGCTGAGTCAATTTAAGCTAAATTCGTCAAATCATCTGAAAGTGAGGCCGATTTCTATTACTTACGAAATTATTTACGTTTTATAGCACGGAAATGTAACAAATGGTGTAATTGTAAAGTAATGTACTGTAATGCAATGCAATGTATTTTGCTGCACGTTTGTCTATGTACTGGAACAAACTACCTTGTGGTGTGATGTGAAGTCTTCCACTGTATTAAGCGGTACAATCTTGGAACATTACGGTACATTACTGTACAATCTAGCTAAAGTAGCGTACGTTATTTATGGCGAGCTGCAAGAGCCGCAAAGTGCATTTATCGTAGACTGGAACTAGTCTTACCTGACCAAGAGTGTCAAAATGGCAGCCACGGTATTGTTTAGACACAGGTTAACTGTGACACATTACTTTGTGGTGGAAAATCGCATCTTGCATTGTCAGTGTTGTTCTGATCTTTGACTTACGCACAGAGATTATCGCAAACGCGAGTATCTTGAGAATTGTTAGTGTTTGACTATCAAAAGTCAGCTACTAGGTTTACCTTCAGTTTCATGCCTTTCGGAAAGGGGGAAGAGAGTGACAATATTTGCGAGCCTGGAATTCTGCTCTGAGAAGTGTGTCAACAAATGTGCATGACAGACTTGAGATAAGGAGAAAGGCTAAGCAATTCCAATGTACCGTGTGTGTGCAATTGATAGGACAATCTGATTAGTACAGTAGTTGGATACCTTATAGTGTGCTTCAATTCCATTAAATACTCCAAGTCTAAATCCTAATTGTTCCAATAAAAAAATGAAAATTCAGTTACGTTAATTTGGCAAGTGACGCCACATTCACTGTGCTGCCATCTCTGTTCCGCTTCTTTGCTTATCACATGTTGTAGTGCGACGTTTTGTAAAACTTGCTCGACTTCAAATATGCTGTGGTCGCTGTATCTGGATAACAATGAATATTTCCCCCTTCCCGAGCTTGAGCTTAGCTGGCGTGGTTACCAACATTCGTTCTTGCCAACAACGAATGTCTCTACCACTGCGACAGTCTTCATTTGAAATTCCGTGGTTGGAAAAGTTTCCTTATGTAGTGAAATAAGAATTTAAAGAGCATTTAAAAGTTTAACGGAACTGACATTTACAAAATTAATCTTCGAGCGATGTTTCCGGCAGCGAACAGTAATAAAACAGCGAAAAATAAACTTGTGTATTCTTTGAATATTTCTGAATATTTTTAACTTTATTTTTAGGTACTGCACGCACATGTCTTGGATTTCTTCGCAAAGAAAACAAAAAAATCAAATCGCCTTAAGTTCTAAAGGTATAAAACACTTTGAAGTTAGTTTACTCAGTTAGGTTTCGTTGCTTTTCTGCTGAGCCTACGAACGTGATTTCTTTGCGTTTCCAGACCCTTTCTTCTTTCTCCCGCCAAGCGTTGTTCCGAGAAACAATAGGAAACAGTAAACATCACCTAACAAACGATTCCGTTCCTCTTTCCAGAAAATGAAAAAAAAACGTGAATGATTGCACGGAAAACCTAAAATGTAGTTACAAACGCCCCAAATTGCCTTCCATATTTTACTTATCTTCCACTTTTCCACTTACGACCCTCCTAGGTTATTTTCAGAAACAAGACGTAGTATTTATTTTCTCATTTTTGAGCATAACACATAAAATACCGAAAAGGAGCTGGATATTTTGAGGAAAATCATGCCAATGTCTCTATACAAGATGTGGGTACATAAATCGTCGTACGAAACTCTTCCGGTTTGGATTTCAGGACCGATAATGGCTTGAATTTCGATTCGGTTTCCAAGTGATCGGCCAATCTTCCCGTTGCACAAAAGAAACCAACCTACAAGCAAATTCGCTTAAATTATGCGACATAAAAATGACTCAATTTCTTGCAATAAATTACTTATTTTTAGATATATTTTGAGGCATTAGTTACCGTTAACTGAGGTTAATATAAAAAATCTCTTTAGGGGTACAATCAATCGAATTTTGATCGAATATTAATTGAATTTTGGTGTAAAAAGATTTATTATTTTAATTTTTTTTTAAAAAAAAAACATGCTAAATTGAAAAGACCGAGTCAACTGCATTTCGTTTCTATCTTAAAGTTTTCGAACCGGTTCTCTTGTTTATTATACTAGTTTTTATAACCAGTAAATTTCACAAAGCTTGCATTATAGTTTGCTCATTTGAAATATTTCAAAAATTAATTTAACCATTTGTTTTGGTTTATTAAGGAATTTCTAGTTACGTTCTTAGCGACATTTTCTTGAGCCACGCAGCCCGGGTTGCACTGCGGGACTGGATGGGTCGAAAAACATTTTTTCTCGTTCTGGAACACCATGACATTCTTCATGCGAGTGCACGTCACGGTTTCGCGTCCCGTTCCGGTGGTTAACTTGGGTGAAAACTTGGACGCCGTCCTTTCGAATTTAATACACGCTGCTTGATCTCTCCGTAATTCGCTCCGGACGGCGTCCGGAATCTCCCTGCATACTTGCGTGGGATGGACCCACAAATATGCTGCCATCATACCGTCTCCTGACCCAATCATGCACCCATTCCCGTCGCGCAGATCACTCAACGCATCGTCGTTGAAATCGCCGCATAATCCCAGCGTCTGCCCGCGGTGCCGGAATGGTACCTTTTTTTAAAAGAATTATAAAAAAATCAATAAATAAAATATTTGTTTAAAAATATTTTTTTATTTCAAATACTTTTATTTGTCTATTACTCTTTTCTTTCCATCTTTTCTTATTTATATTTCCACACTTTAATTTCCTAATAGTTTGTTTTTCCATTTTTTTCTTTCCTCGTTTACTTTTGCTGAATTTTTCCTTAATTTATTTTCTTTTTTTCTGGAATTTTCTCTTCCTCTCATCCACGATTCTTTCTTAGCTCTCTCTTTTTGTTTTAATTTTTCTATTTTTTTAAACCCATTTTTCGTGATTTTTTAAACCCGTTGTTTGATTGTTGCAGAATAACGGGTTACCTTCAGGAGGACAATGGCGCCATCTACCGCCAAAACCAAACCAGTAATCTGCTCCGTCAAGGTAATGACGTTAGGCCCGCCCTCTAGGGTCAGTGCCGGGTCCAGGCTTAAAGGTCGTTGTAAGGTTTTTGGCTCGCCGTTGACGACCACGAGATTGCTGCGCGGCTTGAGCTCTAGTTTCCACGATTCCACCAAAACGGTCACCTCAACTGTGCCATTCTCGTCCCTCGCGAGGACCACTAATGGATGGTGACCTTTTATGGCTGCCACCACGTGATCGCAGGTCGTCAACGACGCCGAATACGTCGTTTCGTCGAAAGTGGTCACGCTCCCTTTCTCCACTACGCAAATACCTGTGAGAGAAAAATAAACAAGCACAGAATTAAAGGCAGAAATGTTTGAAAATTTATAGAAAGTAGGAAAATAGAACCTAATCAGAAGTAATAAAAAATGGGAATAAAAAGCGTCGTGTAAAGAATGGAAAAAAAAAACAGAAAAACAAGAAGCATATTGAATGCAAAAAAGGAAAGAGAGGGTAAAAAATTCTGGTAATGCAAGCAAAGGAAATAGAGACAAAGAACCCGAGGAAGAAATAGATAGCAATCAGGGAAACTCAAGGGAAAAAATGGGGAGAAAAAATGAGAGGATTCAGAAAAAAGGGAAGCAATGGAAAGAAATATGTGGAAGGTAACAAAAAAAAGACCATTTAGTTTCCGTTGCGTGGCGTATTCGGCAATTCCGGCCAACAAAGATCGTTTAGCGCTCCAGGGAACGAAATATTTCTGTATATGGAGCGGATTGCCGAAAGACATTCGGTAGGTCGTAGTGGTCGGATCGCTGATGTTGAGCTCGTAGCGCGTGAAATCGTGTTTCAAGGCGAGCACGAGACTGAAAAACATGTTTTCGCCCGCAGTAGTGCCCTTAGAGGGCGCCATGTCCCATTGTACACCTAAATTGTCGAGGACACGGCGACCCATGCCGAAGACGTAAGCTGGTAAGCGCTCGTACTGGATTTTCAGCTCGTAAATGTCGAATAAGTGGGAGATTTCTTGGAGGTAACGACACGTGATGCTTAATTTCCGGCCTTCGCTCTCGTCTCGCAGGCAGACTTGGTAATCTAAAGAGTCCCGGATGCTGTTCTTGAAATCGGGAGACTGCCTCATGAATCCCTGAATACAAGAGCGAGAAATTTACATGCTTAAGAAGGGATTTGAGGTTCCAAGATTTGAACAAGTTTTACTGTGAAATTCACGACGTAGTCTTGACAAGTCTGGCCAAATTGGAGGTTGAACGTGAAATTGGTAGCGAACAGCATATTTAAGGCGGCTAAGCGGTCGTGGAAAGGTAAAGCGGGGAAATACATGTGATGGTTCCAGCAGAGCTGCAAAATAAGCCAAAAGTTTATAAAAGAACTTAACTTACGTTGAATTTGTATTATTTTTTTATTGTTTCTACAGAAAAGTGTCATTTTCCGGACACGTGCTAGCGATTTTTTCAAACACACTCAAGAGATGGCGTGAGTGAAACAAGCTTACTGAAATGGTATTCAAGATGGCGACTTACAAAAACAATCTAAAGCTAAAATAACCCTTTAAACGTAATTCATCTCTAAGTTGAAACTCTATCATGTTACAAACTTTCAAGTTCGATTAATTAAACGTTTAAGAAAATCTATGCTTTCCAAAAATAAAATTCTGTTTTATACAGGGGCTATGAATGAATGAATGAATCTATGAATGAACAATTAAAGAGTCTTTGAATGAAAAACAGCCACATTTTATGTAAATTCTCAAGTTTCATCAATTTATGCTATTTTCACATTGTGTAGCTTATGTGGGCGCTTGTTTGAAATATGGCGAACTACTGTCAAATCAATGATTCTACCTGCAATGGTTGCAACCCTTGACCAGGCCATAAGTCAACCTTCACATTAGTGGTCATTTGGCTGTCAGACTCTAACTCCGTTCCCCAGGTAATTTGCAGCACTTCGTAGTTCATATCCGCACCCACGCTACGCAGTTCAAGCTTCTTCTCAGCGCCATCTAATGGAAAAAAACGTCAAAATTGACGAGCGTGGCATGGGTGTCGTTACCGTAAGTTAAGCGCCACGTGGCAGGTACGCGGTCTTGCAGCTTCCGGGCTGTAATTTGCATTCCACGCGGATGGAAAGGAGTCGTGAACCCGGTTGTTATTAAATCAGCCACGTCAGAATAACTCCTTCCTCTCAAAAATGCCCACAGATTACTGGGTACGGGCAAAATCTCCGGTCCTTCCGTGTGACACGCCCACCGCAAACCCCACCCCAAGTATTCATGCTCAACATCCCAATAAGTCTACCAAACACAATTAACTCGATAATTAACTCTATTAACATTTTATATTTTTTTCAATAGTTTTGGCGTCGAAAATCCAACAAAGATATGTGAATTTAAGACAAACTTAACTTTAATTTACAATGTTCATACTTACACGTATTTGCCTTATCGCTTAATTTTAGCATTTAAAACATTTCAAATCTATGGGATTGAGCTTGTTTTACCTAATCATTAAGCTTTATTGTTCGCGTTTTTTACTTTTTTACTTTCTTTTCACTAGTATGAATTTATACTTAGCGCTAAATATTTTGTATAAAGTACTTTGTATTTTACTCTATTTTTTATTTTAATTTATTTATTAACTTTTTATATTTTTTTATTTATTTTTTATTTATTTTTAAGTATTTATTTATTTTTTATTTATTTATTCTTTATTTCTTTTTTTTTTGAGTTTTTAAATGAATTTTTGGGAATTTTGAGATTAACCTTCTGGAGATCCGTGTCAGACACTGAGATATTTCTCGCTTCGGGGGACAAATTAGCCGGGGTCATGTCCCCTAAGCTTTTCAGACACGTGTAAGGTCGTACAAGAGACTGCCAGAGGGTCATATTTCTCTTTATGAGTGGCGTAAACGTCAACTCCAAGCGTGGCTTGCTCATATCGAGGGTCAAGGCTAACTGATGAGGCGAGTGACAAGTCAGATGGCTGTCGACGCCATACACTTCCTCGGAAAATGTCAGTTTATCCATCACGCTCACTTCCGACGTCACCTGGAGCGACAATCTATAAATGCAACAACGAGAAACCATGGACTCCGTGTACTAGTCGTTCTGCATAAAACATGCTGGCATCGACCTTACAGTGGATTCGCGTCCAGTTGACCCGAAAAGCCACCACCAGCACCCGCTTTCCATCTGTCGGTGGGAACACGTGCGGCAGCAGCTGGTTTGTTAGACACTAATTGGCCCGATAAATGTAGAAAACCTTCCACATGCAAATGAGCTGATATGAGCTGCCCCAGACTGTTGGCCACCAGCAGCTCGGAATTCACTAACGATAGCCACTTACGCCACGCCCACTGCTTTCCCAGTACCTCTGCAAAAGAAATTAAAACAAGTATAACTTTTCCAGCCAATATGGCAAGAAAAATTCATCTTATTCCTGTATATAAATATCTTCTAAAATTTCTTACAAGTAAAATAGAAAATTAAAAACTGCATAATTATTGAATTTAAAACTTAATTATTGAATAATGTAGAAGCTGATTACAATATTAAACACACGTTTAAGCCTAAATTCGTTCATTTTAGTTTTTCTTGCTTAATTTTATTTTCATTGATTTCGTCTGGAATTTGATATGATTTGCCTTTAAACTAATCGAACTTTCATTCGATTAGTTTTATATATTTATTTATTTACTTATTTTTTATTTATTTTATTTATTTTTTATTATTTATATTTATTTATTTTTTATTTTTATTTTATTTTTATTTGCTTATTTAGTGTTTGCTCACTTTCAAACTGCTGCAGATCGTCTTGGTTAAATGAGTAAAATCTCGTCATGGAATTCCATAGCGTTAAGCGGACGAACACGACAGCTGGCTTGAGATCCGTGGAATAGAGGTTCAAATTAGTGACCGATCGCTTTAACTCTTCGTGTTGGTGTTCGAAACTGGGTGGGGACGTTTTTGAACCCGGTTTAGGGTAACTGGCACCAGAGGGTGTGAAAAGTTGATGTTGCAACCAGTTCCACAAACTGGTGAAGTCTTCTGCGAAAATTTCGGCTTCGTGAGTCTTGAGTCTCAACGTCCCGCTTCGCAGAGAAGACAAAGTCGTCCAAAATTTTGGAGCCAAAGTTTCTTCGCCGAAAACGAAGCTGGATTGGAAGAACGCGTCCCAGTCCAAGTCTTCGTTCTCAAGATGGGAAATCCAGTTTTGCGAGTAAAGGACGTTGCGAGGGAGTTTTTTGGCTACCAGGATTTGCAAACGCGCCTTTTCGGCCCTACAAAGCATTCAACCATTAAATATTACGAGTATTGCAAGCCAAACAAATAAAATCATAATAAATAAATAAAAAGAATAAAAATGAAAAATGATTGGATATATTACATGTCATTTAAACGATCGTTGTCCACCACGAAAACTTTGCTCAAGCTTTCGAAAAGCGTGTAAACGTAGGCAACGAATTGCAAATTGGGATCCCATAATGTCGCCGCTGCTACGTGCTGCCATCTGTAGGTCTCGGGGTTGGCCAAGAGGTACACTGTCACTGCAGCAATGCGTATCTTCACGAAAACAGTCAATAAGTCAAAAGTACGTGCATAAATCATGCTAAAACACATAATAAGAGAATGGATATATACACAGTTTAGTTAAGCAATTAGTTAATTAACAAATCACTAATTTTTTTAAGAATTTCCTTAGCTAACCACGTGGTTGCTTGGAAGGAAACATTCATTGTTGCCAAACATGATTTGCTTAGAATACCACCGTTTTACTAGGAAAATTGCGCTGGTATTTTTAGTATAGCACTATATAAATTAAATCTGACTGTAGAACTAATTTACCTCACTGCATTCGTTTTTGTTGAAGGAGAGCAAACCCAATATGCCGATAACCTTGGCGTTGCGTTCGGCCAACTTTGTTAGTGCAAAGACACCTTTGGTACGGACCACTACAGAAGGATCGATCTAGATAAATACTTAATTAATTTATTGAAGCATTGCAAAGAACTGAAACAAGTTTTCACGATTTTGTGTGTTTACTTGTCCTTCAACAACAGGCAAGAGAAACGGCAACGTTGCGTCGTGACCTAATTCGCCCAAAACAGTAATGGCCACTAGCTTATCCATGGTGTTCGAACGCTGGTTCAGATAATTGTTAACCATGGGAATGAAGCGGTTGACGATAAAACTGTCGTTTGCTGTACAAAAATGGCCGTATGCTGACACTGGAAAGCGGACAGCTGCTTCGGTCGCGTTCACACAAGCTAAGTAAATCAGCTTGGCAACAGAAACCATTGCGGTGCGCAGTAATGGCCGATTTTGCGTTACAACGTTCGATCGCAGTAATGTCTACAAATTTCAAAACTATTAACGAGCTTTCTTGTAAATAAACGAAAATAATTGACAAAATCTATAGTACAGTTAATGAAGATACGCGAAGGTATTAACAGTTACAACACTCCGAAGCAATAAATTTTAATATCTGAAGAAATAAGTTTGTTTTAGTGACAAAAATGAAAACCTTAAATTAAATTGTCAAGAGAATTTAGGCAGTTTAAGTCGAACGAAAAACTTACCAGTAGTTCATGGAATATTTCTGACGTCGGAGTTTTGATGAAAGCCGGGAATGACGACACAATTTCTGCCGCTTTTTGGCTCGTTATTTCCTTGCTGATAATCAGTTCTTTCAACAAAAGTACGGCAGGATTAGATCCAGTAACCATCAATACATCGATAAGCAACGCAACTTTGCGCTGAACCAATTCTGGGTTTAACCCATTTTGCACAAAACTTATTTCTTCATACAGCGCTTTCAGTTCGCGGTAATTCAACGAGGCCAAGATTTTACTCATTCCTCGAATTGCCTTCAAGTTCAAATGAATATTCTCAGAATTTTCAGGTTCCATATTTAGCACGGTTTGGTACAAAAGGTCGTGCAGTTTAGGAACAATCGTGGAGACCTCTGACGGCGGCAACTCACGGAAAGCTTCAGCTTCTTTCAAGGTAGGAAACTTGAGCAGCGCCTCTGGCGGCCGCACCACAGTTTCCGTGAAAGAATACACCAAAGAGGGTATCAAGCGTCCCATGTCGTAATTCCACGTGGTTGGATTAAGAAATGCTAACCGCGTACTGCGTAAACGCAGCTGAACTTGGGTTATGACGTCATAATGGCCTCCGAGTGTGCCGTAGGGCCCGGAACGGTAACTCCCTCTGTGTTCGGTTTTCAGAACTATGAAGCTGTCCAGCGTACCGCAAGCTACTATCCAATCAAAACTCGCTCTCTGTAAAGAAAGTAGCAATGAAATCAACTAATAATTAAAAATATATTAATAACAAATAATTAAATCGGTGAAATGTGATTAATAAGATTAATAATAGTTTATATAGGATACACATGTATTTTTATGGAGTACTATTATTCTAGTTAATTCAGCCATTTAATGTAGGTAAGAAAATACGGAATAATAAAATATGGAATTCGAGAAGTAATTAATGAAATATTACTAAGCTTGATAAATAACCGAATTACCATGTTAGAACTGGAGCGTACGGTGGCACAACTGGTGGCAGTAGGAGGACACGCCCACGTATGGGGTCCGATGACATTGTAAACTGGGCTAACTTCACATGAGTCATAATTTCGCGTTCGCATGATTTGGAAATACGAGCCTTTGATGCACATAGTAGGCATAGGTGATTCTCCCCACGTGCTTACAACCATGGCGTCTGGTATGGGCGTGGACTGGTATTCCGTCTCGCACCGGCCTGTAATATCCTCCTAATGATGGAAAAATAAACCAGAAATAGAAAAGTGTTTCCAGAAATGAGCTTATAGTTTGAAACGATTATTTACGTCCACAATGGTAAACAGCTTCATGACGTTATCAGCGTTGCCCGTTGGATCAAAGTTGACATCTATCGAAGCTGACGGCTTGTTTCCCGCCACGTAGACTTGCAAGCGTGACGCAATCGCTTTCTTGAGGTTTACTGAGTACATCGGCTCATCTCCGCTCACGTACAACAGCTCCACCTACGTTAGGAAACATTAAAACAAACTAATTCTTCGATATCACAGACTTTACTGGAATTTTTGTCAAATTTATATCTCAATGCATTGCAAATAATGCTTATAAGGATTTATGCGTTTACATTTATATTGAGGTATTTTATTTATAAAATAATGCTATGTTATTTTTAATAGAATTTACGTAGTACAAAAACTTGCGTGAAACTGGACCCACAGGTTATTCCACAGCTAGTGAGTTAAGTAGCCGCTAGAGGCGCCACTACCAAATCATGCCAACATGGCTGACGCGCTCTTGTTGACATGGTAAAAATACCTTGAATATATAACAATTTACGATTTCTCCAATTAATCACAGACTTTAAATTTCATTCTTAGCATTTAACGAAGATTTACTATTCTAATATTGTACTCATTTCATATTCTAAGATGTTAAGGGATCGAATACATTGAATAAATACACACAAGATTGCGTCTTTTGGAAGTAGCGCCTCTAGCGGTGGCTTCCTGCACTATCAAGGTTAAGCGTAAGTCATAAGCCCTGCTAAACATCATTTATACCTGTACGTCTGATTTTTTTTAAAAGCAAACTTACCAAACCCTCTCGTATACGCATGGTAAAAGGCCTCTCAAAGTACATGGCCGTCATATTGTTGTACTCTAGCACTTTTTCGTGCTGGTAACGCGATCGCTCATAATCGGGGATTTCCCTCCGCGGTCTGGCTTCATGTCCGGGCAAGTCACGCGTATGAGCCGTACTCAAAATCGTATCGCTAAGCTGCGCAAATGAATAAAATCCAAAAACTCTCAAAAAACGCTTTACAATTTACGCATAGCAAATTACCCTAACGACCAGCGTATTAACGTCCAAAACCGTAACTATTAACTGGGCATGGATTTGCAAGCCAACCAACTGAGGTCCCAATTCTTTGACAGTAATGTACGAATCGGCCGTAAAGCCGTACACGTACTCTCGGCCAGGTGCCCAGGGCGTGTAACGCCCCCAAGCTAAACAACCTACATTGAAAATAACCCCATAAATACAATTTTCACTAAAAGAAAATTAAATTCAATAATTTTTTAAAAATTATTTTGCTCTGGAAGAAGGAAAATTTTACCTGGCCAGTGCACAAATAGTAATACTAACACTACCAACTTCATGGTGTGCGTTCTTAACACGCAATAAGCACCATTTCCGGTGGAGTTCGCATCTACGACACGCAAAATGTTCGCCAAACGCGAACGAAATGTGAAACTGTACTAGACATGATAAGATGGCCTTCTCTGAAAATTGCTGACGACGCCTACAAAGGTCATCGTTACAAAACAGCTGCGGAAAGCCTTCTTCAGCTTGTAAAAACTCCTGAAAAGTGTTTTTTTTTTTGCCTCGTGTCTGCTACACCTCCTTTAAATCTAGTTCAAAGAATTCTACACATGCAAAAAAGTGCAGAAACCAAGTTGAAGTAGGAGAAAAAGTTGGACGCGATTGCTTCGTTACAAAGACAAGGATTGTATAGCAATCAAAGGGTACACAGTGCTTTTTTCACACGCCGAAAAAACGACACAAGGCTTCTCTTTCTCCAGCAGAGCCGTCATTAGTTTCTGCCATGTATGAAAATACGTTCTTGAGGACTAAAAAAGATTTTTATTATTATTTCTGGAAATACGACTGTGGTATTTTTTTAAATCTTACTTTGAGTTTCTTTTGCAGACAGGAACAGTAATAAAGCCTGCAGACGTTTCACTTTCGAGAGTCCTTTCACAAATGCAAAAACCGGCTCTTTGTTCGTGATGAAGAGGGACAAAGTCTCCAGAATATCCGTCAAATTCTGTGCTTCCATCGATTGCTGGAATATCGATGGAATTTTCTCGCCCGGAATTTGCTAAAATTAAAAGATAATCTTCACAATAATTCTTAGACGCGATATCATTACGTTTCAAAAACCACAAATAATTCGTTACTAAAAATTTAATGATTCTACACAATTCTTCTACAGAAGTATCCATAAATAATAAAGCGTAAAAATAAAATGCGAGAAAACTATAAACAAAATCCTTTATGATAAGTATTGTTAAATTACTTATTAACTAATTTCGTTGAAAACAAAAAAATCGTTTAAAAAATAGGAAAAAAACTGCAGCTTAAGCGACCAGAATTGCAAAAAAAAAGTAATTCATAACCAGACATAAAATTAAAACTAAAATATCTAAAGGAAAACGGCGTACTTTAAGGTACAGATATCGCAATTGAGGATAAGACCGAATTTTTCGCCAATCGAGCAGAAACTGGACGTAAGAACTAGGAGTGGGCGGTACTTCCTGAGGTACCGCCTCTGGGGGCGTGGTTTCCACAGCAACGACAGGTTCTGCAGCCTTAGGAGGACTAGACAAGCTGGCGAGGAAGTTTTCCATGAACTTTCCACTTTTCGCATCGTTTTGTACCCTTTGCAGCGGAATTTTTTGTTTAATTCCCTTGAAAATCACAAAAATCAAGAATTTGAAAGACAATAGTTTGTTTTTTTACTTGGTTAGGCGCATTCACGGGTTCTATAGGGCCGACAATGTCGTACAAAGTAGGTGCTGTTGACTGTGGAGGAGGTGGAGCTTGGAAGGAGACCGTTTTCTTCTCTACAGGTTTAGGTTTGGATAACTGAGATAGTTTTTGCACAATTTTGTCCAATTCGGTCCGGGCAGGAGTATTAGCCGGTTCAACGGCCAATACTTTCTCGTAATCTTGTTTGGCAAGCTCTAACTTGTTTAGCTGCGTCCTGGCTGTCGCACGGCGAAGATATGCTTTTAGATATGACGGATCCAGACGTAACGCCGTGTTACAATCCTTTTCAGCTTCTTCATACCTTAAAAACAATTCAAAGGTAAATACACTAAATTTCAAGCAGACTAATACACAGAAAGTAACAAGCGTTAGCCAATTATACTCCAATATTACTATTAAAGTGCAATAAATGATACATGATAAACAAAAGCGTTTATGACTGAGATAGAATTATAAAAAATTATATTTAAGTATTTTTATTACAAGAAATAGGGATAAATGAGGTCGTTAATAGCACCATAAAAAAACGAGTAGGAATGGAATAAAAACATCATTGAAGAAACTAATAATAATAAGTTGCAATGGCTACAAATAGAATTTAACCTTGATTTAATTGAATTTTTCTTGGGTTTAAACTTAGCTTGTTTTCTGTTATTACATCATGTGTACAATAAATACTATTTTCTTTAGGTTATTGATTTTACTGTTGGAGTTTTAGGTGAGCCATCGCTCTGTTGGCTGGATAAACTGCAGAGGTGGAATCCAGTGTAATGGCTTTTGAATAATGCTCGATGGCTTTCTGCCACTGATTGGCTTTGAAGTATTCGTTGCCCTGAAATTGTGAGTAAAATCAATTAATTTTTTAATTTATGTGAACTGTGTATAAATACTTTATCCTTCTCCCACAAGGCTTGCTGCTTATTTTGTGTGGCATTCATAGCAAAATCTTGATCAACTGTTGGAGGTTTAGTTTCTACTTTCCAAGGCGTCGCTGAAGATTCGCTTGGAATGATGGGAAATGTTTCGCGCTGATTGATGGGCGTCGTTGGTGATTCCTAGTACAAAGAAAAATAAACAAAGATTATACAACTACATGGCGCACGCTAGATAAAGTACACAGTTATTGTTTACCATTTGCACACAACTTGGTTGCAAAGTTGCGTTGCTTTTGCCTTGGGATTTATTTTTCAGTTGTTGATCCTTTAGCTTGACTTCATCTTCCCAGCTAGACAAATCTCGCAGAAAGCTTTCTAAGTCTTCATTGTTTGCTTTCATTTGATTCCTGAGCACAAATTGTTCTGCTGCCATTTATTCCAAGATTCAGCTCAACTTGGTACAGAAACGTTGCTTTGTTTTGTTTTGCTTAGCGTGGAAATAGTGATTTGGCTATTTTAACGCAAGTTCTTGCATTTTTCACACGGTGGCAGTACAGTCGCGTCAGGAAAGCGAGGCTAAAGGGGCTGGACCGAAAGCTGCAAATGACGTCGCTGGTTTTTTGCTTTACTTCCCCAGATCAGTTAATCCTTCGAGTTCTCCGAAAGACGCTTCGAAAGACGTCAATAGTAAAATCTCACTATGAGGAATCCATTGGGAAAAGGAAAAACCATGCTTCTTTATACATCCAAATTTCTATGAAATCCGTCCATTATAGCATAACAGTTCGATATAGAAGGGTTCGCTGTAACAAAATTAATTATAAAAGCAAGTTTATTAAAAATGAAGTCATTATTGTAGATTCAACTGGGATACGGCAACATGAGGTTGAAAATAATACGTTTTTCGGTGCAGTTGAAGTTTCTTCGGGTTTTCACTACGAAAAGGTAACTATGACTGTTAGATCAAAGTATTTCCCGTAAAAGTATCGAAAAGACAAGTCTTTATTTATAATGAATAAAAAAACAACGTACAGTCTGTTTAATTCAAGAAAATTCGACGGTCAAAATTAGCAAGCAAACTTTGGCCCTTTTCCCATATTATAGCTTATGGAATTTTGTAGGGGGGCACTTACGATCGGGAAACCCGCTTAAAAGTGAGGCAAACAATCCCCATTTGATAACTTAGGGTACAAATCGGCCTACTTGATCTCTAACCATGTTTAATCTCATAATCCAGTAGTTTGCAACCTTCTTGTATCAATAGCTTAAGTCGCAAATGGAATAAGGATTTTTTCTTTTTGTCTATTTATTGCGTCTTATTTTTGTGTCCGTGTGGAATTGCGTTTGCGGTTTTCAAAACAAGTGTACGTAAATCGGTGGGAAACGGAAAGAAAACGAAGCTCGTGGTTAGCCTTATTAAAAAAAAAAAAAAAAAAAAAAAAAAAAAAAAAAAAAGTTCACGGGAAATAAACAGCTGTCTCGACGTAAAGAGCACTTGCAACAAAAAATGACGCATTTGTATGCCTTTTTACTTTCGCAGGAATATCAAGATTGCTAAACCGCTTCTTCCGGCAAGGCGAAGTAGGTTATATAATTTGTAACTATTCTTCTCGAAACTCCCATTTGTAGCTATCCTCTCGTAGCGACACTGTGCCTACAAATGTGGCTATATACATATCTGTTGTGTGTTACTTTCGCCTGCATAATTGGTAAGTGCTAATTGTATCTCATGCAAGCCTCAGAAGTTTGTTTTTAAGTTTTCATCAAATTACAGTTACCACGAATGCGAATGCAAAACTGGACTTTATTTCCCCCTATGGTTACTTGAAATCCAACAAAACCGTTTACGATTACGGTGACAAGGCTGAAATTTGCGAAAAGGATTATTTCCTCTTTCCGAAACCAGGGAGCGGTCAAGTGTGCCAAGATGGAGCAGGGTGTGGCAAACCTTCGCGATGCTGTAAGAAATCTTGAAACTCAGAGATTTGGGCTTATGCCAATCTTAGTTCGTGGCGCGACACTAGGCTCCGCTAGTGGAGGAGCCGTCATTTGTTTCAGGATTTCATATTTAAGCAAGTTAAGGGCGTAGGGTAACAATGAATGCCTACTTTTGATTTGTTCTAATCAAACTGTGCCATCTAGCGGGCACATTATTGACTATGAATGTCAACTTTGTCTTCAATTAATTTTTTTTTAATTCAAATACTCCCAGATGCCGCTAAGCTTCGCTTTTATTTAAGATAGCCGAGAAAAAAAAGTGCATTTTTTTAAAGCTTAACTCCAGTTAACGTTGATCGTTGCATACAATTTCATTGAGTAATTATGCTGTAGTACGAAACGTGGTGTATGGTCAAGATTTGGCACATTTTGGGACTCGTGGACACAGTGTTGACGTTTACTCGGGGAATATGACGTACACCCTCACGAAAGGTCGCGACAAAGTGTACGCAAGTATATATTTTCCCCAGAAAATGGCTTGTGTTTACATCTTTCTTAGAGGTAAAATTCAAGATCAATTTAAATTTTTCCCAAAATGTACATCCGAAACTTTTTCTCATTTTTGGTCTAATTCATTCACCGTAGGCAATTTTACCGTTACGGATAAGCAATCGAAACGCTTAGAATTTTCACAAAAAGTTTCCGCTTTCAATGAAAATTTGGATTATAAGGAAACATGTACGAGCTTGGCATGGGCTGATTACTTTAACTGCACGGCAGAGCATGGAAAATCGTTTACTGGCGCGAAAGTAGAAGTTATCCTCCACGATAGAAAAATTAATTTTAGTGACAATTCGGTGACGGTTAATTTCGAAATGGAGGACAATGGTTTCGTTGTTTTAAACTGCTCTGGTAACTTTTTATTTTATTTTTTAAATCTGGACTAATCTAATATAATACGAATACAAACGCAAGACCACACCATACATATGCCCGGAAGTTTGATCAGTGACAATCAAACTGGCAGTACGCCAAATATGACTATCACCACTGAAAATGGAGAACCATCTATCACGGAATTATTCATTAAAACATGTATGCAAAAAAAAAAAAAAAAAAAAAAAAAAAAAAAAAATGTTAATCTGGTTCTATTTTAGTACAAAAATTGTTGCAGATAATTTATTATCAAACTTAACACGTTTTCTTGTAACACTTTAGGGTACAAGCATATCTGTATTGCCGTTGGAGGTATTTTTATCTTGCTGCTCACTGGGCTGTATTTTTATTACAAGAAAAGGTAGTAAGGTTGACATCATTTTTTAATTGACCCCGAATGTAATCAATACGATTGGGTTGCAGGAACATGAAACACAAGCTAGTGGCAGATTTAACAATAGACTCGGAAACACTTATTAAAAGCGTACCCACCTCCACTATTACCATACAGTGCAGGTAAAACAAAACATTGCCTTACAACTACGAATTAAGCTTCAAGCTTCTTCATACTACGGCAGATTAAATAAGAAATAAATCAGTTGCTTTTAAAGAAGTTCGCTTGCCAGACTGTAAACCGATACAAACCAATGCTGCAATTATAAACATGTGATTTGTTGCCTACTGCTGCCATCTATGTAAAGAAAGCGTAATCGTGTCCAAGATTAAGCTTTTCCCGCCGTTTGATCGTAGCGCTTTTGTTAGCCAAAATAAAACATTACGTCATCAAGGCCTAATATGGCGACGCTCAAATCCAAAAAAGAGAAAAAATAACAACAGCAACAGAAAAAAAAACAATAAAAATAAGAATAATTGAAAAGCGATACGGTACAATGTTCACACGTACATACCAGTATATTTATCATTAGGCCACCCCAGTCCTCCATTCCGGTTAGTTACCCACTTATTTTGAAAGACAAGTGCGTAGGACGAAGAACTGACTCGGACATTTCGGAAAACTTTGAAAACATTTCGTTTCCCTATCCAAATGAGTAAGAAAATTCCGTGTTTAATTGAGCTTTTCTACTTACTGGATTTGTCTTAGCAATAATTAATATATTTAACATTTATTAATCAGGTATTTTATATTATTATTTTTAAGCTTCTGTCTGAAATTTTAAGCAACAAAAACATTTATTCATTGTATTAGCGTAATTAGTGATTTTATTTATTTTATTTTCGCCACACCACAAAAAAGAAAAATATTATTGTTTGTTTAGTATCAAGGTACCCGCCGCAGTCTTAGGATCATTTGCTGGTCCGAGTACAGGAATTTGTACGAAACCTTCCGTCAAAGACAGACTTTTAAAAAAGTAACTTCTCAATGAAACGAAAGTTGCAAATGTAATTCAGCAAAATACTATAGGTTGGGTCCTGCTCCTCCTGTACCACAAAAAGGGCAAAATGACCAAGCTGCGCCCAAGCAACTTCCGATGAAACGAATCAATTAACACGCATTGAATACTAATGCTAACATGGACAAGATATTTTAATTTTCTTCAGATTTGCACATTTGATGTTATATTGATTCTACGCTAGATGGCCTTATTGTCGATCTGTTCTTTTTCGCTTTGTTGACAATTTTGTAAATACGCTAGCAGTGATAACCAAGAGATGAGGAAAAATGTGTTTATTTTTGGCTAAATACTTCATCAACATTTTGGCTAGTCAAGCAAACAGATCTCTGTCAATGTAATTTTCCTTACTGTGTATACACCACTTATTTAACGATCAAACTTTCTTATGAAAACGTCACTTTAGAGCAAAGAGGAGCACAGGACAGTTCATACGTAGGACGAATCATACCAAAATCATAACTACTCAATCGTGAGCTACAAACGCTTCTGATTTTTGTTCATGTTACGATTAAAAACTAAAAAGTGTCAGAGATAACAATTAAGCAGAATCTTCTCTATTGAAAATCCCCGCAGAGGCGAGAAAATTTTCAACTGCACCGTTTGTACATTGTAAGTGACATAGTCATAAGCTGTGTTCAGTGTGTGTGGGTTTTTCTAAGTATGTTTCAAAACCCAGGAAGCGTCCTTTCCTGTGTGTTCTAAGAAAAACAGTGGCTTTTTGCCCAAGCTTCTTCGCCGTCAGTAAGCTCACAGTTCCCCGGCAACCAAGTTGTGCTACCATGTGGTTCGTTTTTGCTTTTATTGTCATACATCTACCCGGGATTGTTTGTACGTAACGTCCCTTCATTGTTTTTAACCCAATCCATTTACCAAATAAATTTAAAAAGATTGTTTTAATTTAAAACAGTTATTTGAAACATTTTAATATTTCTTTTTTTTTTTCAACAAATACACAGTTGCGCAAGGAGTATGTGGGTTGCCAGCCATACCTCGACACGGCGTACTTCGACCTAATAAACCATTTTATGATTACGGCGATAGGGTTCGTGTCATCTGTGAAGAAAACTATCGTCTCTTTGAGGAAAACACCAGTAATCAAATGTGTGACCACGGCGAATGGATAGGAAAACCATCAGTCTGTTGTAAGAATCTTCATACGTTTTTATAATTCCATTACTATTGAACCAGCTACATTTTCAATCTGACTTTTTAATCAAGTGCAAAACCTGGCATATGGACGCCCTTTGAAACACTTTGGATCCCCTAGTGGCGGAAAATCGAGGCCGAATGGAGGGATTTTCATCTATGACGTGGTTGACGCCAGAGAAAGCGTTTTCTTTGATCTTTCCTTTGGAACTGGAACAACACACGTTTACATACAATTCCACGGTACTTTGTTTCATTTTAGTATTACACGTTTTTTTATTACTAATTGAAAGCAACTTTTGGTATCATTCATTTTATTACTTAAACATGACTATGAGTTTGATTCTGTCGTTTACAACTTCACTCGTAACATTTTTTTATTTATTTTGCCTTTCACTGTACACCAAGGCAATTATTTTTTTAACAAATTTATTTATTGTAATATATTTCGTGTAATTTATTTATTTTTTGTTTTCTTGTTCGTTATTTGCATTACGTTTTACTCCAGGAAATTTCAGTGTAACGGACCAACACGGAACCGAGCTACCTTTTGAACAATCCGTGCTTGCATTCAATACTGTCATCCATTTCTACGAAGAATGTACCAAATCAACACGAGGTGGGTTTTACGATTGTATTTCTCCCGACGAGCGGTTATTCATCGGAGCTAAAGTTGAAATCTCCTTGTTAAACAAAACTATTGACATGTCCAAGAATCATATTCAGGTTAAACTACAGCTTGAAAACAACGGCTTTGTAGTACTGGATGTTGCAGGTAATTGTTAAAACAATTGCTCATATTCTACATTTCTGAAGTAATGCTAGTAAAGATAGAGATTGTGGGACACCACCAGTACCGTTTCGCGGTTCAGCAACTACTACGGCGAATTCGACGGAAGCCACTTACAGTTGCACGCCTGGTTACAATCTTCACGGCAAATCTGTGCAAACCTGTGACGTCACGAAGTATCCGGAAATTACGTGGGTGTCAAAGATACCAATATGTTCGAAAATTGTCCCATATTTGCAAGCGAATCATGAAGAATCTTCTACAGCTTCTAACACAGGTGGAAGAATATTTCGAAGAAATAGTTTATATAAGTAATTTTTAACTGCGATTTTTTAATATTTCGATAAATTTAGTTGTGATAGCTGTGGTAAGCTCTGTTGGGTGTGTTTTGATAATTTCGATAGTGACTGGGATAATTTGGGTCAACAAGAAGACTAAGTAACAAGAAGAACAAGATCATTAAATTGTTCTGTGATTATTTTTAATTTTTTTTTACTTTTTAGGGCACAACAACAAACGTCTACGACAGTTGCTTCATCGGAAACGCAAATTGATCTCAGCGAACCTGTCAATTCAGGAAACGATAGCTTTAATTCCAGGTGTGTTAACAGTAGTTTCTTGCCTATGTAAGATTGTGGGCTGGCGAATAGGAAGCAGCCAATTTAATGGGGGTGTTTTTTTCTATTTCAGGACGCAATTGCCACCGACACCTGTACAATACCCTTTAGTTGTTAGCCAGAATTATTTGCCTTCACAATATTCATCATGGACAAGCTACCAGAATCCGCAATCAAATTATGCAAATGTGTACATGGATCATTTATATTCCACAATTGATGATGACTAAGCTCTGTACAAAAATTATGTTTCAGTTCTTGAGCTACTCGGGATATTTCTTATAGAACTGGCATTGACAGTGCTAGAATGGCGGTGGTACCATATGCTTGCTATAAACGTGTTTGTCTTTTTAGGTGCAGATTAAGGATATGGACTTTTCTCATTATACACAATTTTCGATACATGCAATGAGCTGTACAATAGTTCTAAGTAAAAATGATACAAACAAACTTCCCTAGACGCGATGACAGTTGCACGAGCGCCATCACCCAAGCTCTTTCGAAAGTTTTCGACGCGTAGTCCCAAGCTTAACCCACAGATGGCGTGTTGTTGCATAGGGCAATTTATTTTGTTATTGTGAAGTACAATGGAATCGATTGGACCTATTTTTATAAAAAAAAGTGAAATAAATTAAGAATGCTACAGATGGAATATTTTTCTGTTAACCTTACTGTATTTCGAAGAAACTTTCCCTATGTGGGACTTTTCATATTTTTCAAGTATCTTTTTTTCCCGAAACGTTTGCAGTTCTTTAGAAATGACTGTTGTACGATTTGTCCGACGTGTCAATTGTCACGTCCCTCTAGAGGCTTTTCTGTCAGAATGCAAGCTACGTTGACTAATGGAAATTACTTACGTTTTAGGCTATTTCTTACTCTATTCATGTTCTAAATATTTTACTATACAGATAATTTTAATGTATATTAAATTTCATATACATACAGAAGCCTTTTAATCACGTCGTAAATCACTGAATCATGTGGTCACAGGCATATCGCGCGATTCCCCAATTCGTTACGCAAATCAGGAAACGCTTTTTCCTGTGTTTCGGGGACTTTTTGCCCTTCAAAATCGAACTTCTTTCCATTAGTATGGAAACAGTCGCATGACAGTAGAGTCGTTCAACTATGTGGAGAGTTCTTCGTTTAGCTTGCACATTTTTCTTAATTTATTCTTTTCCTAGTATCACTCGTAAGTACAGCTTTCATCGCTTCTAAGCCGAAAACCTAATTATTTATTTTTAAAAAATATACAGTCGCCTTAGAAGAATGTGGAGTGCCCGCGAAACCTTCCCATGGTCAGCTTCGGCCGGACAAACCGTTGTACAATTATGGCGACAAGGTTCACGCGATTTGCGAAAAAAACTATTTTCTTTTTGGCAAAGAAAAGGGCATTCAAACCTGCAACAAAAGCTCGTGGTTGGGCAAACCACCAGTTTGCTGTAAAGATTTTCTAATATATAAAGTCTTTCTTCGTAATCTTTTAAAATCTTTCTTCAGTGCGGAATGTGGCGTATGGCCGTAGCATCACACACTTTGGATCACCTAGCGGCGGACAGATGAAGCCACATGGAGGGAATTTCACTTATCGTGTTAAGAATGCTAGCGAATCATTTTTCTTTGATATGAACTTAGAAAAAAGCTTCAAGCATGCGTATGTATATTTTCACGGTAAGTAAAGTACAGTACCTACAAAATCATAATTTAGTTTTTTTTAAATGCCTTAATTGCAACGCCTTAAACGCCCATTGGCGTATTTTTTTCAATATTTAATTTCTCGTTGATGCAACGGCGAACCGCGTTCCAACTTATTTACGTTGAATAATATTCCGAACTATACTTACTTTTTCCAATTTTTCTCGACATCGCAACACATTATCTTGCACAATTTTCGTTTGTAGGTAGTTTCAGTGTAACGGACCAAAATAACAACCACCTCGCATTTGATCAAACTGTGGTAGCATTCAATAATGTTGATGATCCCCATTTATATCAGCCATGTCCAAAATCACCATCAGGTGATTACTTCGACTGTAATTCTCCCGACGGAAGACCATTCATAGGAGCCAAAGTCCAAATTGAACTCTTGAACAAAAATATCGACGTGACCAACAATAACGTACAAGTTAATCTTCAGATTGAGACCAATGGTTTTGTCGTAGCAAGTCTTTCAGGTATTGTTGTCAGTACGCTTTTACAGACCATGATTTTCTAAGTAACGTTCCGCAGACGACAAAGACTGTGGCACACCGCCGTCTCCGCTTCACGGTTCAGCATCGATGCAGGCAAATTCAACAGACGTTATATACACTTGCTCGCCTGGCTACATTCTTCACGGCAAATCTGTGCAAACCTGTGACATCAGCAATTATCCAGAAATCGAGTGGAAGTCTAGCACTCCACTTTGCATTGAAAGTCCGAAAAACGTGCAAGTGAATACGGAAGAGCCTTCAACCATCTCTAGCACAAGTACAAAGAAATAGTGACGAAATATTCTTGAGATGCTTTTATTTTTGATTCCTGTTTTTGATTATAGTCGTCATTGCTGTAGTCGTCACCAACAGTTGTATTGTCGTAATCTTGGTGGTGGGTGGAATAATATGGTTTTGCAAGAAGACTCGGTACTTGTTCTTAAAAAAAAATCTTTAATATGTTTGCAGTAGTTAACAGCATTGAGGCTGAGTTAAGTCTTGAAAAGTTTTAAAAAATATATTTTAGTACATTATTTTTTTAGACATAAGATTTTTCTGCTTTTTGCCCTAGGGAGCAGAACCAAATGCTTCCAACTGGAATATCCATGATCGAACGTCCACCTAGTGACGGTTCGAAAAGCGGTAACTCCGAGAACTACGATTGGGAAAGATAAAACATTTTATTGTTCTAACGAGAATGAGAAAATTTTAATAATATTTTAATACTAGGCCACTCCCATTACCACCTGCCGTTACGAATACATGGTACATGAAAAACAGCTACATGCAATCTAGGCATTCACCCCAATTATTATATGAGAACGTAGATCACGATTACGAATACGTTGATGTAATACGTAAATGCTAATTTAATTAACGGGTTGCCAAAACTTTTTGTTTTACTGGCTCGGTGTGCGTAAAATTGTAACAATAATAATGATAAATAAATTATAAATTAAGGGTATTGATTAAGGGTGTTAAAGATTTGTGTTACATTGATACATGTGGTTTGCTGCTATATGTTTATGTATGGTTAGCCGCTCTTTTCCGGAACATTAAATGTTTCAAAAGTTGTTGCAGTGTTAAAGATTTCTGTTTTCAAGGCTATTCTGACAATCAAGATCAACAGTTTTTATTTATTCTACCTAAAACTTATTTCACGACTAGCTTGCGTTGTTTTACACAGCCATGGTTTTTGTTTGGTTCAAAAACACTTTCGTTCAAAAATTACCATTTTTGTTACTATTTTGTGTACGTTGCAATTGGGCCACTTGCGGACATTTTTACCTTTCGTTCAAGCCACAGATCCGGAAACACTTGCACCAAATGACGTAGAAAATCCCCAACTGTGGATGTAAAGATTCTGATACATTTTGAAACCGACAAATTTTTTTACCAAAATAACGGAAACACGGAAGCCATTTTCCGCTTTGGGAAAGGAAGCACTGAGCTTGTCAACGGAATATTTTGAGCCCAAGATTGAAATGTTAGTCACCTACACGCATTCTAAGCTGTTCGGTCATGTGGCCTGTTATTGTGCTAGTGTGCATAATTTCTTCTGAAATATCTTGTACGTTTACCTTCCAACATTAAAATCTACATTTTCATAAAAACATACATTTTTTTTTTTTTTTTTTGTATTTCTCAACACAGTAGCCTCTGAACAATGTGGCGCACCACCAAAACCTGCCAATGGGCAGTTAAGCTCAAATAGATCAGTTTACGACCACCGTGATGTAGTTCAAATCACTTGTGAATCTGAGTACAAACTCTGTGGTCAAAATACACTCACATGTGTTGACGGGGAATGGACTGGGCGATCACCTGTTTGTTGTAATTTCAAAAATCAGAATGTTTATTTTTTTTCTTTTTTTTTATCGCAACAAGCTCACTAAATATTTTTATTTAAAATTTTAGTGCGCAATTTAGCCTACGGGTACAAATTATGGTTTGGGGGTGGTGACTGTGACGTTAGGCAAATCCAGCAAGGAGGCAAACATCTACACACTATGTGCTACATGAATGAGAAAGTTTTCTTCCACGTTTTCCTCAATGAAGCCACGCAGCGCGCCCTCATTTCCTTCCAAGGTACCACACACTGCACTCGAAAGTATTTCAATTCAGTTGAAATTTTGCATAAGAATTTTAAGAAAGTAACACGTATTCTGAATTTCTTAGTACATATTTATTAATAATTGCATAGTTAACAGAAAATTTTAAATTTTTTGAAAACCTAACTCATGTTTCGTTTATCAGTTACTGTTAATAATACTTACAAAGAAGTCTTTAGTACATTCCAGTTGGGCGTCTTAGCTGTGGCTTAATTTTCATACTTGACTATTGTTCTTTACTTTCGTGTTTATAAACATTGTAGTCGGCATTATTTCTAAAATTCGTTTCGGTATTTTATGCTTCTGATATTCATTTCCTTTATATTTAGGCAATATTACTGCGAAAGATAAGCACAAGAACAACGTACCGCTCATCCAGAAAACGCTAAGATTCACTCAAAATCCAGAACCGAGTAATTTTGTCCAGTGTCCGCCATTACCATCAGGCGACTTTGATTGCGTTTCCACTATGCCTTTTGATGGTGTCAAAATCGAAGTTACCCTCAAAGAGCCATCTACTTTCGATAGTATCAAGCCAGTGACTATTGAGCTACATATGGAGAAGAACGGATTTGTCGTAGCAAGCTCGGGTAGGTTTGACGCTAACTCGGTCAGTTCTGTAGCTTTTCTTTGTTTGATTTTAAATGCAGAAGTTAACTGTGGTACGCCTCCGGTCCCCTTGAACGGTTTGGTGTCCGTTACGAGTCCAACGGAAGCAAAGTACGAATGCAAGCCAGGGTACGTTCTTCATGGCAAAGCTGAGCAGCAATGCGACACGTCTAAGTACCCAGAGATTGCTTGGCCACCACGTTTGCCATTATGCGTAGTAGATTCAGGTACTTTTAACGTGTCACACATATGTATAGAGAAAACGTATACTTTTGTCACGTATGAAATGTTTTCATATGTTGCAGACCTTAAGGCAGCGATGATAAGCGTTGGTTGTATTATAGCAATTTTGACGGTGTTGGGCGTGGCCTGGTGTTACAAGAAGCGATGGTAAACATTTAGTAGTTCTTCGAGTGTTGGCAATATGTTTATTTGCTTTTATAATAAGCAACGTCGTAGGCTTACAGCCTATTGACGATCTTGTGTTTATTGCAAATATTAACTAGTCAGTGGTTATGTACAAATAACTGAAACACAAAAGGGCAAATCAATATGCGCCTTAACCGGAGAGATTGGTAGAGGGATATTAAAATTCTGTGTTGGGTTTATAGTTTGGAGAAAACAAATAACAGTAGAAGGAATAATTTTTACATAATTTCTTTGTTGCCTAGGGGCAAGAAACAGGTCGCTCCATCTATGATGCCGTTGGTAAACCAAGGTCCGATTGGTAATTCAAACAATGGTGGCTCTGATATGGGTTCTGAGAACAATAGCTGTTTTTCTACGTAAGATTGTTAGCCTGTGATTAAAGAGTTTTGTTCGTTGCATTAAAGAGTGTTTTTTTATTTTTTAAATAGGATGCCCGTGTTACCTCCAACAGTGCAATACCCGTTGGTCGTGAGCCAGAACTATTCGCCGTCGGAATACTCGTCACCGTCTAATTACCAAAATCTACAAAGCCTTTACGCAAATGCATCAAAGGAAAATGTGTACGCCACAATTGATTACTCCGACTAAGACTTACCTAAAAGCAATTAATCCCAAACATTTTCGATAGAGAAAGGATGGCACAACTTGGACAGTTTTTTTATAAATGGTTTCGATTTCTTGTACAGACAATACTGCAACATAAAAACACACTCACTAGAGACAGTGGTGTTCCGGTAATTAAAGGAGTTACACCGAGCTTCAGGAAACGAAAAATAAAGCTGAATGACCAAAATGAGTAAAGGCTCCTCAAAGTGTGCAAATACTCAGGAGCATAACTTTTGAATTTTTGTGTTTACTGGATACTCGCTTTAGAGTCCTTATAGATCAGCTTGTAGGAAATTGTTCTTCGGCTTACGTTTCACACAGAAACCATTTTTGCACACTTTTCAGTTAGTTTTCGTAAACTTGAAAACGAAAACGTTAAGACTTTTTCTGACAAATAGCTGCATATTTAATTTTTGTTAATTTTCTTCTGGATTTTTTCTTTTCATACAAAGTTTTCCCATATTCATTGAATTTTGTGAACGTGTGACTTTGTTTCAGAGTGAAATAATTGCAGTTAATTAGCTTTGATTTTCGTACGAATAATACGTACATTACATAGTATTCGTAATATAGATTCGTACGTATTATACGATATATACAAAACAAGTATCATAATGAGGTTCGAAAGAAAGAAGCTCAGGAGGCATTAGCTTGAGCGATTTCCTGGCTTGTTGCATTTGTAGCCCAAGACTTTTGGATTGTTCACTCTTGAAGTTAAGTTTTGAATGTTTTAAAAAGACCGTAGATAATTCAAATAAATTGCAGTGTCGCCTTTCATATTTTGTATATTTTTTCCCGTTTTAAAGTTTATTTGCTTGTCTTATTGCACTGTACTACGTCTACCGTGAGAATTGCAGCCCAAGCAAATTTAAATTCCCCGCTAGGCAATCAGTGTTCCAAACGGGTCACTTTTCCTCCATGATATTTTTTTATTCCTTTGCCAAATGCTATCCGTAAGATGGGAAACAGAACGGACGCCAGACCATAGTCAGCAGAGGTGCGCAAAACCAACGTTACGAAAAAGTGTCCCTTTCCCAAACCCCTCTTGCCAAGCCTCCCACCCGGTGGCGGTACAGGCCAAGGCCACGCCTGGGACCAAGCGTCACACAGCCGACGAGCGCACGGAATAAACAATCTTAAAAAGATTCGAAGCTACATGGACCCTCTTCCTTTTCTTGTTCCAAACCCGCATTCTGTCCACACTTAATGGATCGTCCCTAATAAGCGGTATCATCCAGCACTGGTAAGAAACTGAAAGCTGTGGGCTTTTTCTTTGTTGCTAATCCTACAAATGCAGTCTGGTTTTGCGCGTGCCCGAAGCACCAACCTCTCCCGTCGCCCACACTGTGTATGTATGGATGCCTTGTCGCCTCCTTTCTCCAGCCTTTTCCTGTTGCCCGGCCACACGTCAAAGTTACCCAGCGGTCGTCTAAGCAACAGTAGCCATAGTCACGGCGGTTCCTTGTTGCCAACAACATCACCAGGTAAATAACACAATTTTCTTGAATCCAAAGCATAAGCTTATTGCCAGCTTCACTCACTTGTTCTTCTAGCACAACCAATTGCCCTTCTTTCGCAATTAAGATTAGCCAAACGTCGACCCAAACCCTCAAACCCTTTCCCAGCGTTTCACAGCAAAACAAACCCACACAATGGCGTGCTACAAAATAGTTTCTGTTGGCTTTTTCGCCAGAACTGCGCCCAATGCCAAAACCTGCTCGTGAACTCAAAATAGGCAGAAAACCATGTTTGGTGCTAGTTTGTACTTAAATGTGTTTAAAGCATTTTTATATTTTTATTTTTAAACCGTAGTTTAAACGTATATTTGGTGTTTAGTGCTATTTCGCATTTAAGAGTTTGTAGTCAACTTGGAAGATTTTTATTTCATTTTTTTAACGTCTGTGTGATCATTCTTGCTTAATTTTCAGTGCTATTTCGTGTTTAAGTGTTCCACGAAGGTTTTAAAGATTTTTTCGCAATTCTGGATAACTTAAGTATTAACTTTTAGTTAGTTTTAGTGTTATTCCACATTTGAACCGCTTTTAAGCAGTTTAGAGAGAATTTTTCTTAATTTTTCTTATCTAGTCTGATTTTAAATTTTAAAAGTGTTTAAAATTAATTAAAGAAAGAGTTTTTCACATAATTTTTAAATAATCGTCGTGTTAATTCTCGGAATTTCTAATTTCTGTAAATATTTGAGGCTATAGAACACATTTTTTTCTTAATTAATAAAATCGTTTCGAAGCGCTTTCAGGCACGTCTAGGTATTCTAATCTTCTGAAAGGTTTTTAATTTAACGTTTGAGTGCTAATATTTAAGCTTTAAAATAACTTATCGTTTATCAAATTTACTTATAATTAATTTTACTTGGAATTTGTTTCCACTGCATTTTAATTATTCCGTGATTTAATCTTAGTTATATTAGTTAAGTTTTCAATTCTTTCTGCTGTATTTCAACTAATGTCGATGTTTAGCCTCAGTTTTCGTTTTTCGATTTTTATTAGTTGATGCGTGCACGGTATAATTTCACTATCCTTTGCGTGTTAAATTACAGGACAAGCTCCAGAGGCCTAAACTTAAAGACGTGACAAGGAAATGTAACCACAAATTGTAATCTACTGCTATTCATCCCTTCTTTTGAAAGCTAGCAATGAATAGGGACTTTAGTTCTAAGCCCCCAAATTTTTTCCTTAATTTTATTCTTTTTATTACGTCCCAAATGAAGCCTTTCTCTGAAACTACAATTTATAGGAGGGTCAAATTTCAGCACTGAAAACTTTCCTCATTTTTTTCAGCAGTTTTAAATTTTAAGTGGACAATTTTAGCTTCTAGTTTGAAATTTTTTGGTGCGTTTTAACGAAATGGCGGATCGCGTTAGTCATTTGCAGGTGACGAAGAACGTGGGGGAAGAAGACTTGCAATGGCGTTGCTATGGTGACCTTACTACAACACAAAGTTACCTGGCTGCATGTGTGTGCACCCCGTAGCTTTTACCTTCCCTCATCACCGTCACCTTTATACACTCAATGGGTCCACCTGCTCATTGTTGCCCAGTGAACATCTGCTGTTTTGGGCCTATGACGTGTTACGCGATTGACTAGGTTTATTAGACTATTTTTTGGGGCGTATGGAGGAGAAAAATAGGGAAAATGGTCATTATGACCCTTGACGTAGGCATAGTAGGGTTCATCGACGCTTAATTTTTGGGATTAATATCCTGGTAAGGTCCGTGCCTAATTCGACGTAAGACCGTAATTCGTCCTTCGTAATGAATTAGCGGAACGAGACGCAGATAGCTAACGGCGCCGTTTGAATGCCAGAAAGAAATAGACTTATCGTGTCGACCTTTTTCAGGGGGAAAAGAGTGAATTAGAAGTGTTTTATTGATTGGCGAGCAATGGTATAGGTTAGTTTTTAGGTCATTTAGGAAGTTTAGAGTTATTTAATGGCCGTGGCAACTAATTTTGGTTATTAGAAGGAGAAAAAAGGTCGTAAATGGTGTTTTTAATAGCTATCAATTGTCTGAGGTTTAATGAATTTAGGCTTTAAAATATAGGTCTATTTATTTCTTTTTACTTTTTTTTTTAAAAAAATATTATTATTATTGTTATTATTATTATTGTTATTATTATTATTATTATTATTATTATTATTATTATTATTATTATTATTATTATTATTATTATTATTATTGTTAATATTCTTTTAAAAATGAGAACCGTTGAAATAGGAAATGGCGGAAAAGACAGTGGAAGGCTTAAAACGTTTATATTGTTGTCGGATAGTTGGGTGTTAAACGTAGAACTGTAATGTTAGCGTGGAAAACGAATTTAGGAAGGAAAAGGCGACGATTAAAGCGTATTTCAGATTGTTGAGTTGTTTTCAAATGGTTCGCTTTGTTTAATTTGGATTTAGGTATCGAAAAAGGGTAAATAAAAGCAATTTTTCAAGGATTGAAAAGGGAGTAGTGCATCGTGAAACGAAACACCATTAAACGAATGCTGCAATTTAAAAAAAGATAACAAAAGTCTATTTTTTAACATTTATTGAAGGATAATAAATTTTATAAGTTGCGAAAGATTATGTGGTAAATTATATATTTTTATGCCTTTGAGTAATATTGCAGTTACTGAATTTGTGGAGCGAAAGGTGCAAAAGCATCGTAATAAATTTTGAAATTAGGATTTTTTTATTTTATTTTTTTTTTATTATTTTATTTTTTGCTTTCTGAAGTCAATTAGGAATTTTTGTTGTGTAAATAGAAGCTTCTTCCTATCCGTAAAGTTTACACACTCTTTGCGCATGAAATACCACAACTGTTGTAATTGCTCGTTAGATGGCGTTCGCAGTCAGTTGTATTATACATTGAAGCCAAATCCTACCATTAGCTGTGTGTTTTTTTATAGATTAATAGATTTCTCCTACGATTGTGGAAGTGCGTGAAGTAATATTTATACTATTGATAAATATTTTCGTATGAACTTTATTTACGCGTCTTTTGGCTGAAAATTAACAAGATTATGAAGAACAAAATTGTCAAGAAATGAACAAGATTTTAATTTTCTGTAAAAAGCGTGGAACAGATGGCACTACATTACCATTGCGTACATCCACGACTATCCAGGATTTTTTTTTTTTTTGGGGGGGGGGTAAACCCCTACACACCCCCTGGGTACGGGGTGCGTACGTCAATGTATAACTTGTATAAGTTTTTGAATAACAATTTTCGTTAGTTAGAAATAGTTTTGATTTGAAAAATACATAAAAATACAATTTCGAATTTATGGTAATGCAAAGTACTCGTTAATATAAATGAACTCTATTTTTTACTTTTTTGAAATAATTCTGCGTATTGTGTTAGACCTAGATTTAAAAACATTTTGATTCTTATGTTAACTTGCAAATTTAAAAAATAAAAAAGCGGTAAATTTAATATCTTCTCAGAATCGTTAAAATTGTTACACAGTCTTGGTTGCCGTGGAATACAGTTAGATTTAACTTAATTTACGAAATATTTGCTAACTTTTACTACCTTTTACGTATGCTACCTTAAATTTTATGTTAATTAAAGTTCGTACACAATTTCGAGAATTTTCAATAATCGAGCGGTAATAGAAGTTCGAATTAGGATAATTGATGTTCCAGTTGTGCCAGTATGTCAACCCAAATTGTGACGTACTGAGTACCCTGTGAACTAGAGCAATTTAGGTTGTGTAAACTGGCCCTAATTTCGAACTTACTTCATTATAAACTTTTGCCGAGAATATTGTTTACTTAGCCTTGTTGTCAAGTGACTTCCTTTCTAAGATTGGAGTAATCTCTCGCTTGCTTAACTTACCATTGCAACGTCTCATCAAGGTCGTTGCCGGCAAAATTTTTCTTTTGATGAATTGAATAAAAATCTTTAAAATAAAAATCCTTAAATCTTTAAAAATCTTTAAAATCGAGTGAACAGTTGCGTGTGTGCAGAAACGCTATGTCAATAGTAAGAAAAAAATCACTAGCGTGTATCACACTTTCGTATACTCGTGCACGAAACAAAGTCGATCAAATCACGCAACATTTGACAAATTTAGTTGATTCTTGTCCTTCAGAGCATTCTTTGTGTCAGTTTAGCAAAGAAATTAAATATTGAGAACTCGCTGTTGATAAATCGAGTTTCCTTATCTTGCACACTTTTCAATTCATTTATTTTGCGTGCGCGTTTATCAAGAAATGAAATTCAAAATTTTAGCCGAACTTCAAAATCTTTTCGTAACGTTTTAATCTATTACTGTATGTAATTTGTGTCATTCCTTGCACATCGTTTAAATGCAGTTTTCGAGTCAGTTAATGCGAGCACTTAAAGTCAGCAAAGCACACGTTTTTCCACGAGTCTACTCACTAAACTTACGTGACATTTTTTCTACATGCTCGAAATACAAAATTAACTCAGTTCGCAAGGGTGACATGGGACGCTACGCTTGTAAATCTCTTAAAATTATTTTTTTGCACAGCCTGAATCGTTACGCGGCTCTGCGCTTAAAAGCTGCATTGGACTTAATATTTAAAATCACTCAAACGTTAAATTTCGTACGTAATTCTCTAATTTTTCCAAAAAGTGTCGACAAAAACGTAATTCACTTTCACAATCCAAAGCTACTAAGGAAATCGAGAAAACTCACCATTGTAGTAAAGTAGTTTCTCATCCAGCATTATTTCTTTTGTAAGTGATTTTAAACGATTATAAACAAAATTAATCAAATTAAAAATAAATCTCTGTGTTGCAGACTACTTATATTTCGTGTAGAAAACATTTTTAATGAAAAAGACTAATATTTTTTTTATTAAAATCCTCATTGGAAAATGAAATCTTTACTGTAATAATTTTGTTCACTATATTACTATTATTTATTATTTTTTATATTATTATTTTCATTATATTTTATTCAAATCTTCATTGGAAAGTGAAATCTTCACTGTAATAATCGTGTTTACTATATTATTATTATTCATTATTTTCGTATTATTACTTTTATTATATTTTTTATTCAAATCTTTATTGGAAAATGCAGAAATCTTCACTGTAATAATGTTGTTCACTATATTATTTTCGTATTATTATTGTTATTATATTTTTATTATATTTTTTATTCAGATCTTCATTGGAAATTGCAGAGATCTTCACTGTAATAATCTTGTTCACTATATTGTCTTGTTACTGTATTATATTAAATTATGTTAAAAATAAATATTAAATCGAAAATGAATCAGTTAATCACTAAATAGTTATCAACGAGTTTAAAAACATTACGTCGAAACGCGTATTGGCACACAATGCTGTGTAAAGCTGTGCAAAAATGAAGAAAAATTAAGAATGTTTTCTTTATAACCTAAATCCTCATATAAAAGCTCTTAAAGTCCATTAACATTTGAAATATCAATAACTTAGTATATGTTAACGAATGTATTCCACAGTAGTTTTCACTCTCTTGCCGTTGCAATTCTCACTGCACAACCACACCGCAATATATACAACGAGATTCAGTGCAAAAGCGCGGTTACGATCCCTAGGATAAACTAACCATTAAACCGCCTTAAGAGACTTAACATAATCGTGAAGAAATTTATTGTAAAACAGTTTCGAGTGTCCCTTTGTCCAACAAAAATTATTATTTTCTTTATTTTCACAAGGTTTACCTGGGCATTGCCCTGTTTATATTGTTGCTACTGTATCGGATATTAATTCTCGGTTGACATGAACAAGTGACACAAATCCAGTCCGACACTGAGCCACGACCAGGAAACTCGCTAGACTACTACGGTGATGCATTATGGGCCAAGGGGAGAAAAGGGGGTTACAAACAGGGTTAGGGGGCTTGAGATGCACTCCGGAGCTTCTATTCCAAGAACAGACAAAAAGAGGGGTGGGAGGGTGGGGGGTGAACGAGATAGAAAAAGGAGGATTTTTTTTTTCGAAATCCGAGCAAAAGCAAAGGACGCAGACCGGAAAAGCATGTGAGCGTTGCTTTCAAAGAGACTTAGCGTAATGCCGGGTAATGGCAGCAAATGCGTTGCTACTGCCTGTTGCACGCGGCTGGCCCTAAATCTGTTGGCCATTCCCCACCCAAATCGACCAATACCCATCGTGAGCTTTCTTCCAAGTCCACGCGCTTTTACCCACACGCTCGTCCACACACGTCCCGTCTGATTATCTCACGCTGGGATGCGCCTGGTATTTCTCCCTCCCTCTCCTTCCCCCCCCCCCTTCATTCACCTCACTTGATTATGAATTCAGTCAGAGCTTGTGTTCCTTTGGCTTCATTATTTTTCCATGTTTTTTTCTGCCTTTTAGTCAAGAAAATTTAGCTTAAAAACGACAACGTCAAAGTAAGGAAATAAAGATAATAGAATGGATATTTTTAAGGAAAATAAAAACGTGAATTTCTTTCCGGGAAAATATAAAACCTGTTATTGGCAGACAATTTGTTTCCCGAAATAATTTCAGTTTTTTACAATTTTTTTTAAAAAATTTTGTGTTGTATTATTAATTTTACTCATGGAAATTGATTAAAGATCCCTTCATTAGTGGAATTGATAATTTTCGTCTTATTGCGAGGATGTATTTTAAGGCTGTAGTTTTTATGAATGAAGGAGTTAATAAAGAGAATTTAATGAATTTTGTTTTCGTTTCACAGGTGTTTCACAGCCGGAAGGTTCGAGCCAATTGGCAAGGAAGTTTTTCGGGGGTGGCTGAGAAGAAGCTGTTGCGTTGATTTTTGTGTCTCGGAGGAGAAAAGCTGCAGAAAAGAGAGCACGAAGAATTAGAGAGAGAAGGAAGGCTAGTTGTCATGGAAACCACACCCGTGGCCTTCTTGGCTGGCGACGTCGGAGCGAACAGCCGGACGACGCCGGCGTCTAACGGGGCTTCAGCTTCCGCAGCACAGGTAAGATTTGGACGCCAGCGTGCACACGGCAGAACAGGAAAACCTGTTGAGGCTGGTAGTCCAAGCCCGGACAGCGGTGTTGGGAGTGTTCCTTGTTTTGCCTTGAGTTGTTTTTCTACGGTTTTGCCTTGTTCTGTGACATGAGTGTAGAACATTGTCGGTGATTTCTGCGTTGTTGCTGTCGCAGAAATTCCGTGTTAGAACGTCAAAGCGAGAGTTTGTGATTTCTTTTTAGGGGACTGTGATTTTAGTTGGGATATTGACGGTAAGGTTTCAATTAAGTGATTTTTTTTGGCGTTTACAGCACTTTCAGCAATTTTTGAAGCAGACTCGTTGCTCAGTGAAGTCAAGTAGCACGGAAGTTATTGAGAGTTGGTAAAATCGGATGGTTTTCTAGTACAAAGAATTTTTTGGCGTAGTTGACAAAATTACACAGGAAAGTGCATGGGGAAAAAGCTAATTAGCAGAGAGCGAAAAATAAAATAAAAATCGAATTTCGATTAATATTAGTAATAGGCCACAAAGTAAAATTCCAGAATATTGGCCAACGAAGATGATTTTACGTAGGTTGTTACTACGCGCTTGGTAAGACGTCGCAAATGCGTCGTTGGTCATATCTAACAATGATTTTTATAACAATGAATTAACAAGCAAAGAGTGAATTTTTTTGGTAATTTTCAGTTCGTTGTAAGTGAAACCCATAAAGACTGTATTTAAGCCAACACCTGCTATTACGAATAATTCTGTTTTATTAGATGTTATAGCGAGTTTTTACTGCACTCGTAAAGGCTTAAAGACAGGACAGAAACTCAATATTTTGTGCCGCTTGCAGTTGGCATTATCGTGGTTAACAAAATTGGAGTTGTACTGTGACTGCGATTTTTGTCGTAGAGTATCTCCGCCTTGATGAGTAGGGCCAGTTTTGTGTGACTGCCGTTGACATGCCTGCTTTTGTGTCTTCGTACCCTCAAGAGACGCGTGGATAGTCTCTCGTGGTTCGGGGAGGGGGGAAAAGCTTTTAGGAGTTAAATTGGAACTTTTGAGGGGAGTTTTGGGTCGAAAAGAAGACTAGGAAGGGGGGAGATAGGAAGAGTGGAGATTGAAGCTGATTAGCATTTAGCACCTGTTGGACGTTCAGTGATAAGAACAGGAAGAGTACGTAAAGAGGCGTGTGGGGTGAGGTTAGGGTAAATAAAGACTTGCAGGCAAAAGTCGATAAAGTGCGGAACAGATTTTTTTACGTATTATTATTATTATTATTATTATTATTATTATTATTATTATTATTATTATTAGCATGAATATTACTGTTATTATAATTATTATTACTATTATTAGTTATTGTTAGTATTATTATTAGTATTATTTTATATATTTCTTTCGTAGGCGTGAGCTTCGCTCGTTGCCGTACATCGTTTCACTTCAGTAGTTATTGATGTAACAGTTAAGCAATACAAATTTACATTATTATTATTATTTTTTTATTTTTTATTGACTGACGTAGGCTTTTGCCTATTGCGGTAAAACTGTTATATACAGTCAAGAGAAATACAAAATTAAAACTAAGAGATTGATACCAAGAGAAATACTTCAAAATTGCTACGAAGAAAGTTAAGCTCCCATAATATCCACTTTAATCCCCAAGAATTGTTGTCAAATCCTAAAGTGTTCACAGCTATTGTTCAATTTATGGAAGCATCCAACGCCTTGTAAATAACTCCCCTTCATTTCCCCCCCCCCCCTTTCCCTTTCCCCAAGTGTACTAAGTACATTCCTCTTTTGACACATGTTTGTTAGTTAAGTTAATTATTATTATTTATTATTATTATTATTTATTATTATTATTATTATTTAAAGGGAGGATTTTCTTGAGGTTTTACTGAAAGCAAATCTGAAGTCAAAGCTATACGAGACCGGACAGGTACGAATATGTTTCTTAGGATCATTAAAAGAGACGGGGTAGAAAAAAAAGAAAAGAATGTGCAGAACACGTGCAGCGCTCTCCGTCGTGCAAAAAAATGCGGTTCTTTGTTCCAGTGTGGACTGAAGATGGTTTAGACTTGAAAGAAAACTGTTTTTCAACAGGGAAATATAGATGAAGCGACAAAGGGATCCACAACTAGAAAAAATTGCTTGAGAATAATGGGTTACTCGAAGTTAAGGTTATCATTGTTGACCAAAAATATAAAAAAATAATAATAAATCCGAAAGACTTTTATTTATTTTTTGACGATTTAATGCCGACAATGAAAGAAGTTGGAGAAATAACTCAAAATTTGTTGATAAGTACGTAGATAGTATTAATTCTAGAACAGGAAGAGCTTTGTTTCATAGAGAGGCAATTGTTGCAGTAGAGCAGAATTTATTTGAGAAATAATTTGCACGCTGATAGAGAAAAAAACACCGTTGAGCTTTAAAATGCTGCATTGGTGACGTTTTTTTGGCTTTTTTTTTGTCCTGGGAAGCAAAGGTCACGGAGAGGCTAATTAGGGACAGTGTGGGTGTAAACAGTCGTGGCAAAGCGAAGAAAAATTAGCAAAGCAAAAGACAAGTCTGTTTGTCAACTTTATTTAAAGATAATCAGAGTCGACACGTTGAAGGTAAAAGGGAATTTTTAATTGAAAGCTTTTCAGCTTTTCCAGTTTTTAACTAGTTGCAAAGAACAGAGCTGATTTTTCACGTTAGAAAAGGCAGTTTTTATTCCTCCCGTGTAATATTTCCGAGTGTAGGTGCACTTGTTTAATACCTTTTAGTGTCAATTAGCAGAAATAAACGAAAAAATATTGAATTTGCTTGATTCCCAAAATGTGGTTCTTACACTTTACTTACCACACACTAGCTTTTATAAGATGTTTCTCCTCGCAGAAAAAAACTATGAAAAAGTGCGGTTTACGCGCTTAGGTATGATTTATCTCCGTAATTAGTGTTTTAGCTCTTAATTACCCTTACTGAAACACTGCTCTAAAAGTTAACACAGCTTTTACGATAGAATAGTAAATTCAAGTTATCAAGATATAATAAAACTATTTGTCTACATCAACCAATGAAGCGCTATTAAAAATTGTCAGAAATTACACGAATCGAACGGTTCCAGTTCAACAGACTATCTCATGTAGCTTCTTAGCCCAGAAAGCCTCTTGAAAGCTCAAATAGCTCCCAAATCAGCTCATTACGTGTAATCTCTGTCCTTAATGACTGCAAAAGGTGGGAGGAGGTAATGAGAGTGGGGGGTATTGGCACTGAGCTAGGACGGGACAGTAGAGACGTGTTACGGTTCGTACATACAAGCCAAGTTTGAGCTGTTTTAGTGTGGACGTTACCTAAACCTCCCGAGGCAACCAGCGAAGTTTCTTCTTCCCGAAAACTGAAGTTGTAGACCCCAACTCGCACTAAAGAGAAAAGTTTTGCCACCTGATCGCTGATAAAGTTTTGTATACACGACACACGTATACACATTCTATACATCTGTGCATGTGGGGTGTACTTACACGTGTGTCTAGTTAACACTCAAGTCAGAACCCCTAAAGCAATCTTCTCAACATTTCGTGGAGGATATTTTGAGACTACCGGTTCCATTCTTCCCCCTTTTTGTGTACTGTAACACCTGTGGGAGAATTGACACCCCCAACTTTCAGATTTGCATAAGCTGCTTGGTGTCCATCTCATATATCTACTTTCAATTCGATCAAGAGCCTAAAAACCTTTTGGATTTTAAAAACAAACGAATAGTTTTTTATTTTATTTATTTTTTATTTTATTTATTATTGTTTTTATTTTATTTACTATTTTTTATTTTATTTTATTTATTATTTTATTCATTATTTTTTATTTTATTTTGTTCCCGCCAGTGCCGTCTTAACTTGTCCACGCGCTTATGACACGGGGGAACAGGGAATCTCTTCTTTGCCACGAAATATTGGAACACAAAGAACCCAAGTCTTTAGCTTATTTGATAATTTGATGTATTGTCACGTTCTTTTTATGCTAACTCTCACTTTTGTTTATAATAATCAAATTTTACATTGAAAAAACGGAACTGGCTCAAAAGAAGGTTAGAAAGGAACTAACTCTTACAGGCTAAGTGCAGGGGATTTCATTCTTTTTAATAATGAATCTTAACATTCGTGGTTGGGTAGCTACAACATTTAACTGTTGGGCAACAATTGACGTCACAGCATTTTACCACCACAGGGACCATACAGGGGAAATCAAATCTTAATTTACAAGTTCCGGGTTTATTCTCAAAAATTCTATATAGTAAGGGTATTCATAGGAAAATAGGAGAAAATAGGAAAAAGAGCTCGTGAGAGAAAATCCCTTCCGGCTTCGTCCGGAACATATTTATTTTTTTTATTTTATTTATTTTTTTTATTTTATTTTTTTTTATTTTATTTATTTATTATTATTTTTTTTTGGTAGGAAGATCAAAAAAGAATGTCCCTTGTGGTTTTTTATTCCAGCCAAGATAATTCGAACAAAAAAAAACTTTAAATTTATTCGAGTAACCGTTGTGTGGGAAAGTAATAGGTGAATAAGAAATGCTCATGTTTCGTTATTGTTAGTGTCTCATTCCCAGGTGGCATTATTTATGAGCAGATTTCGTATTTTCGGTTAATTCCACATTTGCTCACTTCAGCAGTTTTCTTACACTCGGCTTGTCTTTCTCAGTCAAGTTGCTTCCATTAAAAGCCTTTAAAAAATAAGTCACGGAGAAATAAACAAGTCCATAACGAAGTAATGACTCTGCCTTTGGCTTTAGTCGGAGTTTTAATGCTCTTGCCACCAACTTACTTCCGTAAGTTTAAAGCTTGTCTACTTGGTCGATACGTTTTTCCCAAACTGACTTAAGCCGTCTTTTGTGCTTCATTTCCCCCGCGGAAGATGTAACTGGACTTAACACAAATAATATGGCTCGTGAAGACTCGAGGTGCACAGTACTTTATAAATTCTTTAATTTCCAACAGAAATGCAAGGATTTTAATCCTTTTGAAACGGACTAATTTTCTTGACTTATTTTCTGGTGGAAATTGTTGAGGAACGAAAAGTGGGCTTGACAGAGTCTCATGCTCTACCGACAAAGCTAATCGGGAAATTAAAAAATTCAGATAAGAATTAATGGAGACGAAGATTCTTAACTAAAAGTAATCCTTTTTAAGCTGTTTTCCGGATCTTTTGATCGAACTTACCGTAAATTAATCAACAGTCAACGCCGTCATTCCGATACGATCAGATGTTATCGCAAGACAGATGTTATCGCAACAATTGTTTTTAGTAAAAGTAGATCTTAGCTCCAATTAGCTCACATCGAATTCAAGAATTCCAACAAAATATACTTAAATTTCGTACATAAACGCAAAAACATGTTAATAAATGAAATCTCAAAAAGTGCAAAGATTCTAAAAAGGCTCGGAAGTTTCGTTTAAAAATAAATAAAAAATCCGAAACACTGTTTTCGAAGCAAGGTTTCGGGTGAGATGCTCCTACTTAGATGTTTATAAGTATATTAAGTTGGACGAAATAAGTTAAGCTGTACTGAAATATGTATCAATTTAGATAATCTGTCTCTATTAATTCACAATAAGAGACTTTAGTGTACTCTTTTCTCCCTATGTGGGCAATGACGGGTGTGTAACCCTCGCACCCACGCTGTCCTTCCCCCACATCAACCCCGAAAAGAAGATTTAGGGTTCTGGAGTGGCTGGCTTACCCAGCAGGAAAAAAAAATCTGTTTCACTCTATTCGATGGACAAATACCATAAGCCGCGCCACATATGGACTTGCTGATACTATCTTGTCCATCGCTGAGTGACCCCTTAACATTATACACTCCCCGAGAAATCTGGACAACATATACCTAAACAAACTTTTCCAGGGTGCTCTCTGTGTCTCTAAAGCCTCCCCGAAATCTTTTTACTTCAATCTTTTTTTTCTAAAATGTTTCTTGTAAAGCTTGTTTGCTTTTTGTTGTCACTACCTTTCCTGGCGTATCTTTCTTTTTATTGGATCTTTTAAGAAAAAAGGACAAGAAAAAGAGGCAAGGTAAAAGACAGCAAATTTCTTTTTTGTTAAAAGGAGTTTTTTTTTCTTGGGGGGTGATGGAATTTTGGTAACTTACTCTCGTGCTCTCTGGTGTCTCTCAATTTCGCACCTTTATGGAGAGAGGGTTTCTTAAAGCGAAACACAAATAAGATTACATTCCAGTCCCCCTCCCTTTTTCGCCCAGTTTCTTTTACTTTGTAATGTAGACAACACGCCCTTTATAAAAGGTGAGATGCAAAAACCCTTCTTTTACCCCCCTCCACTCATCCTAACCCACATCTTTTTACGTGAGGATCCATATGATTAAAGTCTATCTGCACTATCTCACAGTGGGGTGAGAAACGTATGTGAGAATTGTATGTGTACTGTGCTCCTGAGTACTATTAGCCAACCTTTTACTCCTATTACCAACCAAGGTGAAGAAGAGTTCTTCCTTTTGCCCCCCCCTCCCGTACCCTCCCGATACTCAAGCTTCAATCAACGCCGCATTTTATAGGGCAATTTCACCCACTCTGGAAGCAAAGCAAATTGAATCGAAAAGACAGAAATCTTGAACTAGACACTTTGGCTCGTTTCGACTTACATACTTTCAAAGACTTTGTGCGAAAGGTTCTTGGGATGGCAATTACTTTTGAAACTGTCCGTAAAAGTCGAAACAAACTGACAGAATTTTCAAAGATGAGGTATTTGATCTGAATATCTAATATTTTTAAGTAAACTCGTGTGCAATTTGAAGGAGATTTAAACTACAATTAAGGACATTTTTAATATTGTAACAGACGTATTAAAACAGGCTTAGTAGAGTTCCGAATAGTAATTAAAAGTTGATGTTAGATCGAAAATTCTGGTCCAAGGAATATAGTAGTAATAGGTTGTGTGTTTAAGAAAAAAATGCACAAATATTTAAAACCCAAGGAGGCGGGAGCGTGAGTACGTCGTAACGAAAAAAAAAATAATTCTTGGAAGTTTACGTGCATTTCGATTAGAGATTTGGTTAGAAATTGCTTCACAAGCTGGAAGGAATTTTTTAAGTGCACGAAGACGTTGAGCTCTTTCAGGGTTTTTATTTTATTGTTCGTTATTTTTGAGTACGTAGAACTTTTAGCTTTCAAGGTATTAACTCTTTCCACTAGAAGAAAAATTAAGAGCGAGAATAGAAAAAGTGTATGAAATAAAAAAATGTACAGAGCAGAGGGATAGAGGGGAAAGTTTCGGTCGCTAAAAGAGCTCATCTACTCACAGGAGGACGAGGGCGCTGTACAAGGTAGCTTACTTTAAAAGGGATGAGGAAGAGCGAGTCTTGTCTGAGTTTTGCACTAATGCCCCAAGAAAGTACCGAAAAGTTGAGCGTATGATATAAGCCGCTCAAGGATATTTTTTTTTCGATATTTTTGGGAAGATATCCATTTGCTCTGAAAACAAAATTTCTCCTTTTTTATCTAGTTACGTCGTGTTATATAACGTAATCAAATATTTCATGTGTAGCCACAGGATTTCTTTATTACGTCATATCCTTTGTGTACCCGGATATTTTTTAGATGATTTAATGCAGACATAACATGTAGATTTACCTAAATCAAATACACAGTACGTCTTGAAGGTTTAATTTCCTTCATATCATTAATATGATTAATATTTTTCGTTGCATTTTAATTGTTCGTCTATAAGTTTGGATATTGTCACGCCAATTTTTGTTAATTGTTTCGTTTTAGCGTAGTTTCCCTTTTTATCTCCCTTGGTTTCTGGACTATTGAAAGTCACTTCTCCGAAACCAAAGGGACTACGTTGATTTCGTTTGTGTTAAAAAGAAGCCAAAAAAGGGGGCGACAGAGAAACTGGGGAGAAGAAGCTACAGAGCGAGTGGAGATTGTATGTCAGTGGCGAATACAGATTCCTTTGGCTACCTCAGCTTTAGTCGCTATGTTTCCTAGCAATATCACGGCCGCGTGAAAGACCACGTCATTGCAAAGCTCAACCAACTGTTAGTGACGCGACAATATGCTAAGTTTATAGTTGAACGTTATGGCATACGTCGCAATTTTCTGAATTTTTTTCTCGCATAGTTTACCAAGTATAAAGTTAGATAAGTTGAATGAGTGTAGCTCTCGTAAGTTTCTGAACGGTTTTCAAATTTATACTTTTTGTGCATAATAATCTTCGACTTTTTAAAATTTTAAAGTTATTCACTTTTTAAAATTTTAAAGTTATTCACTTTTTTTTAAATTTTATTATTTTAGTACTAAGCTAAATAATATTACAAGTTGCGTTCAACTTCAGTTGTCTAAAAAATATTTCCGCTAATATTATTTAAAAAAATTGGACGTTTGTTATGCTGGTTAAGGATGCGAATGCTGCACAACTTGTTGCACTCGGAAATGGAAAGGTACTTACAAGACAACCCCGGTACTTAGGTCTCTGCCGGTACTGTTACCGGTACTAGGCAAATGATGTCAATGGGCTGGTGTTCCGTCTTTTACAATTTAATCAGCTTCTGAAGAGCCCGAGTTCCTGTTCTCGGCTCCGCAAAGCGCAACCCCATATGCGATACGTGTGTAGTGTGAGATTGACGCATACAGGATAGGAAAGCAAAGACTGAGAAAGAAAGATAAAAGCACCGAGAAACACAGAGACAGGGAACTTTGAGCCCAAATTTGCGCTTCCTTCCGCCCTCCACCGGAACACATACACGCGCCAGGAAGAGGAAACCTACCAAACTACGAGTAATCAGCTGGCTACAGCCCTCCCCCCCCCCCTTCAATTTGACATATCTGATATCCGAGAAAATTCAGTATCTTGACAATGCTTTGCCAAATCAGACATTAAAACACGTCTTCTGTTGCCGCCAAAATCGCGCTAACGGTGACAGAGAACTGTTCTGTTTTTATAAGGCGATTTGCTCACTTCAGATAATATTGATGAAGCAAAATGCAGAGGCCAATATGTTACACTCATTCACTGTTAGTGATTTATTCTTAACTTAATTTTACAACAATCAAACTGTGTACTGAAGAAATAGGTCTGGCTCAAAAGGAGGTCAAAAGGGGACTGACTGTTACAGGCTGTGTGCAGGGGATTTCATTCTTACTAATAATGAATTTTAGGATTACGGTAGGCGGCAATGAAATTTAACTGTTGGGTAACAATGAAGTTGAACATAGTGGATATTTTGTCCATCGTACTGTTTCTATCCACGACAAAAAAAGGTACATTAAATGAACACAAAAACCTTTCGTGCTTTAGTAGAGAACATCTTTTTAGTGCAGGTGGCTCACCACTCGTAATAGTGTACAGGGGACTGTGCGAAATCTAATTTTTATTTCAACGCAGAAATATTCTTTACAATTGCGAAAACCTTCGCAGAACCAGCTGCATTAAAAATGGTCGAAACTTTTAATGAAAAAGGGGAATATCATAACTTCATATTAGCTACTCTTAGGCTACCTTGAATAAAAAACATTTTTTTATATTTTTTTTATTTATTTTTTAACGGCAAGTGGAGTTACACTTTAAAATGATTCAGACCGACTCTCCTTTGGATGATGTACTGGTCCTAATTCAAAACCGCACCACCTGGCGAAGAAAAACTCGCGTCTCTATAAACTGACTGACCAGTAATATATTAAAGAATTTTTTGAGTGCAAATGACAGTCAAAAAATTTCACGCTGGTAATAAACAAGTCAATCTTTGATCAGCTTTAACGCTTTAATTTCAAAATTAAGCTCTTTCTTTAGTCCTTGACACGATCCTCCGTGACAGATGTCGCGGGGTGTTAAGGAGTATCGGAGGAGCTGATATGTCACCTTTTATCGACCCTTTTGTCTTCCCCATTGCTACAGGACCTGATTTTGTGCGCCCTACTTCCACCCACTCCCCTTTACGCTGCATTCACACAATGTAGTAATAGGAACCCCTCAAACCCAGGCACAAACCTGATATTTTTGTCAAGTTTCTGCCAAAAACAAAAGTAGCACAAATCTCGGACGCTGTGACCACCCTCTCGCCCCTAGGGGAGGGAAGAGGGACCTACACCGTACATTGTGTTCCACGGTTGTTCAGTGTCATTAGAGACAAGGCAGGAAGAATGCAACAATTCCTGTTAAACAAAGTTTCCTAAACACATGTTCAGGAGGGGGCGTGGAGGGGCGGCAGGGAGGAGATTAACTTCCCTTCTGTCTCTAAAGCTGTAATATTAATTCTGGTGAACGGAGTACTGACATGGGAGGGTGAGTGAAAATTTGACCCCCGTAAGGTGAATAGGGGAAGCATTATACGAAAATAGGTAGAAATTCAAGTCGGAGAGTCAAAGAAATGGAGAAGTACGGGGATAAGATAAGTAAAAAAAGTGATTTTTTGTTCGTTTTAAAAGCCGATGTGCACAAGTGGTGCTTCAATCAAGGAAATCGGAACCTCCTGCCGGTAGCGAGTGGAAGAAAATTGCGTTTCTGAAGAAGTTGGATTGTAAATTTGTTCTGGCTTGCGTGTGGGGGGTAAGGAAGTTACTCCTAAGAAGAAAAAGAGTTTATTTATAAGGAAAAGCGCCTTTTTTTGGAGAAGGGAGAGAAAAATAGGGTGAAGAGGCGGCGTTTTTTTCTTTAATAGTGAGCAAAATAGGGTTTCGAAGCTACCACCCCCCAGGGGCGAGGCAGGTTTTCAAGTAGGCGAATTTGTGACTTTTTTAAAAGGATGTTCCGCTAGTTAATGCCGGTTAAGGTAGTTGAATTTTTTTAGGGATTTTTTTTAAGAATAAAAAAGGAGAAAATGAGAATAAAGTGATTTTTGTTGTTTTGTTTGTCTTTATTTGGACAGCACGGAGGAGTTGTGGCGGCAGTTGTGGAGGTGGTGAGCGGTACTGAAGAAGTCCAATTGGCCTTATCTCCAGAGCATTCTAATCAAAGCAACGAGGTAGATATATCGTTCATTATAACATCGATATCGATTTTCGGAGCGCAACATGTGGAACTGGGGTGGTGGGGAGGGAGGGAGGGGTTAGCGGAGATAGTGTGCAGCTTTTGGGGGTAATAGGGTAGTAGTATCAAATATTCGTACCGGTGTATCAAGTTCCGCATTCGTTTTTAATTGGTGTATCGATTGAGAGACAGCGAGGTTGATCAGGAAGTTCGTCCGATACTCTTGGCGTGCTTTTATTTTAAGACACAAGTTGTGATCGTGTTTCAGGAGTTTAAATGGATTACAAACTTTCGTTTTGGAGAATTTATTTCTGTGTGCAATGGAAGTGTTTGGTGGGCGGGGAAAATGTTAAAAAGTCCGAAAACATTGGGTTTTAATTTGTTGTTGGATATTTTGTTAGGGAAAATTAGTTTAGTTACGTAGTTGGGTATATTTGGATTTAACGGATTTGAGAATTGTAGCGTGGCGGTGTGCAGTTCCAGATTTTGATAATTAGAATTTATTTCGTACAGGTTACAAGTGTAATTATCTCGAGATTGTTAAAGCAATTAAGGATTATATTATGGTACTTTAAACTCGTTACTATCTGAAAGTATTTTTTAAAAGAAATTCGCAGGAAATATCAGTAATGGTATACGTAGAGTACGTTTTGTGACGGTATCGCTAGGCGGCGGAATTAATAAACTCGCAATTTTTAATTATTCTTTATTTATTTTGCTCGGATTTCAAATGTAGTTTGACTGCCTTTGAAGAACTTGCATCTTTTTCTGGATTTGCCGACGTGTGTTGCAAGGCTATTAGTGCATCTTACGACAGCAAATAATAATAATAATAATAATAATAATAAAAAGTAATAATAGTAAAAAAGTAATTTTCGACAAAAAAAGTTACAAAGCGCATGAAATATGTACATTAATTTCTTATAAAGTTATAATTAAACAACACAAAAAAATACAATATCAGACAGTGACGTAGGCATGCAGAAATTTCCATTTTTCACATTCAAGAAGAAACCAAACATTGTTAAAATTTTACCGCTGCATCTGAGCGTTTTCAGTTTCAGGAACCATTATGACAGTGGGAATACGGTTTATATTGCAGTTTCGGGAGAGTGTTGGTATAATTACGTGTTATGAACTGCTTGTCTGTTAAGGCAGGCGTTCTTATTACTGTGTACTTGCTATCGATCTGTAAGCTGTGCTAATAATTCAAGAGCCATTAAGCTTTTAGCAACATTGCAAGAGATTTGATTTTCCTTCTCTAATGTTGTAAGCTAATGGTACCTGAATTTTGCTTATTATTTGCTCAGGTTTTTTTTTTCTCGTAGGTCCTCGTTATAGATTTCTGCAAAAGCATCAAATTAAATGAATTTTACACTTTCCTGTTTACTTTTTGAAAACATCGTCCTATTAAAGTTCGAAAGCTATTAAAGTCTGCTTGGATGTCTAACAGTTCGCGAGAGTAAAATTCGATTTTATTCTATAATCGTATAATATTTTGTTTTCTTAAGAAATTTTTATATTTTCTTCGTATTATAATTTCATGTTTTATCACATTTCTAGGCCTCATAAGTGTTACTTGAAGATCTATTTTACGTTTTTCTTGATTCTGTTATGACAAACCTTGAATTGAATTATTGTAGCAGTTTAATATGTATTTTTAGTAATATATTGTTCGTATTTTGTGTTACGTTCATTTATTCAATTTATTTATTTTTAATTCCGATTTTCATTATTATTTACTTATGTTTCAGTGCCGTTCTGTTTTGTTCTATTTATTTTTAATAAGAAAAATAAACTATGAGTAAACAAGTTAGATCTGTTGTGTTTTCACAGAAAGCTGTGCCAGGTTGGTTTTAAGTACAGTTAGGGATGTGGCAGGAAAGAAAAGGGGACGGAAGTATCGATTTTTATGTGCATCGCTGATAACGTTATCTATTGAACCGTATTATCGGTGCTGTTGGGAAGCGAGGGTTTCCTTACTGGCCAGAATATGAGTGTACCTGACACATGGGTTTTGGGCGTCTTCAGTTAGGGGGCGGCAGTCCGTCTACTGGGAGCAATACGGTGGCCATTACTGTCGTGAACGACAACGTCGACGGTAGCGACGTAACGGATTTGAGCGGCGGTACGACCGGTGACGACAAAACCAGTACCACCGCACGGCTGGTGTCAGCAGCAGCGGCGGCCGGAGGAACCCTGACAGTAGCAGTAGCCTCGGGGGCAGCGGGTACAGCTTTGGTGACGTCACCACAGTTCATCATGGCCGGTACAGACTTTAATCTATTACAGTTCGAACATGGCTTAGATTTGCACGTGCTGCGTTTTCATTGTTTAACTTGTTTTTGTGCTCAATTAGGTGTATAGCCTTTGATCGAGCTTTTTCATTATTGTTTAGTTCAGACAGAGAGAATAGTTTTGTAGAAATTTTGGGTATTTTTTATTATTATTTTTTTATATGTGTGGCAAGCTTGGGGATAGAAATTTATGGTTGAGCTTTTGTTTTGAGGATTATGTGTTTAATTTTGAACTAACCCTTCACACGCTGCCATTTGCCGTGTTATCACTCGGGAGCAGACGGCGTTTCTACCCGATCTTACACTTCCCTTACTCCCGTCCATCCCGGTCATGGTCATGGTGCGCTCGCTGTAGGTAAGACTGGCGTTCCACCTCAATCCCTGTGTCCGTCACACTCCCATCGTCGTCGTTAACTATTGTTACGTTCTACTCCTTTTCAAATTCCGTTTATTCGTAACTTCCAATTTACATCAACACCAAAACGAACTCCAACACAAAATCACACAAAAACACTCTCCTTCTCGTGCTAACTCTCATTTTACGTTTACAACAATCAAATTTCACGTGGAAGAAACGCAACTGTCTCAAGAGATGGTCAGAAAGGAACTCACTATTACAGGCTGGGTGCAGGGGATTTCATTCTTACCAGCAATGAATCTTAAGATTCATTGTTGGGTGACTACGAAATTTGTCTGTTGCATAACAATGAACGCCACACTACATGCAGTAACCATACTCCCAACTGTTGCATGCTTTTATTTCGTTCCTGGACCAATTCGGAAGACGTGCTGAAATCAAAAGATTTAAGATTCGCCTGAGGGTGCTGAGCTGGGGACCACACAGCCCCATACGTGGCGTTGTGAAAATGCATTATGCTCAAGTTGACTCTTGTCTCAATCTTCAGTAATATCTATGCTTCAGCAATAGCTCAAATTCCAGTGAGCTAATTCAGATTCCAATGCTGGCAGACTTAATGAGAATTTGCTAGGCTAAAAATAAGTGTAGAATAAATGATTAGGAATCGAGTACTACGGTACGAGTGTAATGCGTCACAAGCTAGGATCTGAGAATTGGAGTAGCGGCGTACGAGCAGGTGTCAACAAGCTTAAATCCAGTGATTCTCCCAATCTCTCATTTTCGCTTTGCCTGTTCTTGGTGTACATGTTAAACAGCACACTCGATAAATGTCGTGTTGGCTGCTGGCTTCTTGTTATTCTTTTTCTTGTGTTTTCTCTCACCACTGTTCTTATTTCGGCGAAGCTTACCGTGGTGATTCTATTAGCACGGGTCACTGAATCCACGTTCAGCTTCTTTCTTTTTTATTTTCTTTTATTTTCTTGCGGTTTCCCGTACACCGATGTTCAGAGCTTTTGCAGAATGGCTGCAGTAATGTGTCCCGGGAAACGGTTATTGTCAGCTTGGCTGCATCTTTCTTTTTTGTCCCACCTACTAGACATACTCGCTCACATATACCTGACTGCAACAATGATCGCCGTCATCGTTGCTCCACTGCTTTATTCTGGTTCCCAGGCTCATTAGTTCTTGGTTACCAAAACTTGGTCGGATTCTCTTTATTTTCCACTTTTTGTCCCACCTCCAATTGTTGCCTCTTTCACTAGTGTTGTCCAGACAACTGTTTTTTCAGCTTTTCAACCTTTTCTTTTCAAACTACACCGAAAATGTATCAAAAACAGAAAATATTAATGCTATAAAGTTAAATAAAATATTTTGGGAAATTTTTAAAGAAATATTAATAGAATAAAATAGTGAATAGCAAAGAAAAATCGAAAAGTAAAATACAGTAACTATTTCCTATTATCGGCTATAACGGACACTTTCTTCGGATACCTTCCTGTACGATTTAGCGAGTAAATTTTACGATATTTATGAAAAAAATAAAGAAATATTCTGAAATTAAATGTTTTTAAGTAAGTTCAGAAGTCCTTCCAAGAATCAGTAATTAAAATAGAAATGTTAACGATAAAGGTTATTTAAAAAATATGGAGAATTCAATGCTTGTGAAATTACCTTCAAATATCCTTTTATACCATCGAAATCCTTGCACGTGGAATGTTTTATGTTGTGACTGATCGGCATTTGAATTTATATGAATTTAATTATCCAGATTTTAATTAAGAGTTTGGTTGTCTTGTATTGTTGCAGTGACCGGAAGTGAAGCCTTGGGTCCGGATGCCTTGAGTCACTCCACGTATGTGCAATACGTCGATTCTTCGCCCGATTCGGCTCTTTACGCGGCCACCAACGGCCAGATGTAATCCAACTAACCCACTAACACCTTTTCTTTCCTTTTCTATTCATTTTTATCTAATTTAGCTAACTCAATTAACCCTATTAACGACCTTTTACAAAGTTAATTTATTGAATTGTGTACTAATTAGTCAAATTTGTGAATAGGGCGTACCCAGCGTACACCGTGGTGGATTCCTCAGGCGGGATGTATAGTCCTGGTACCGGCCAGTACTACAGTGGGACCAATGTCACGTACACACAAGTATGCACAAACTTTTTTAAAATTAAAATATTATTCCATTTCCGTTTTTTATTTTTTTTTATTATTTTTCATTTTTTATTTGACTTATTTTTTATTATTATTTATTTTTTTATTTTATTTTTTATATTAATTTCATTTTTTTATTTTATTTATTTTTATTTAAATTTTCGATTTTCAATTATTTTTTTCTGTCTATTTTTATTCGTTTTTACATGAGTACTTAGAGAAAAACGAATGAAAAAGTCACATAAAGTAGTAAATTTAAAGCTTTAGAGGAAATTATAAATGATTTTTGTACATTTCAGGTAGGGGGCGTGGTTACGCAAGGAAACGGTGGCCAGATCTTGGCTCAAGGTGGTGGCACTTACTTAATACAGCAAGGCATTGATCCTGATGGACATCCTTTGATTTCTACAACGAGAGCGTCGCCTCAGACGGTAATTAAAAATTAGCTTCAAATATTTGAATTTTCTTAAGAAATGGGGCATTTTGTGTGGGCCGCTTGTGAGGCGTTAACTGGTTAGTAGCGTGTTGGAATGTGTACTAAAAACACTAGAAAACGCTTAGCAACTAACGAGGAATGCAAAGCAAGGCGAATAATTGTTGGGAGAATTTTTTCGTGATTTTTCCTAATAATGCGTTTGTCAAAAATGGTCGTTGAAATTCTCTTGGCTGGTGCGTTTCTTTGGTGGCAACTGCGTGTTGTAGGATGGCAGTGTGACGTACCTAGTGAACCCGGGCAATGGTAATGGCAACAATGGCGGAGCTAATGGCGCTAGTAATGGCAACAATGGGAACCATGGGAATGGCAATGGAGGCGGAGTTTCGGTTGGCAACGAAAGCCATTATAGTTTGGCTCATGCGACGCGCGTCTCACCTGCAACTGTACTTACATATTACGCTTTATTTCTAACCATTCCTATTCCTTTGGTTGTGGGTTATGCTTTGTTTCAATTTACGTTATTTTGGTTTGTTTTTTTTATTGCTTGTTTGTTTCGATTTGAGTTCATTTAAGATTTAAATTTCTTCGTTTTTACTAGAAGAAATGGAGAGAATAATGAAGATTTGTCTTGCCTTTTCAGGTTCAATGGTTGATTGAAAATTATGAGACTGCAGAGGGTGTTAGTTTGCCACGTTCGACACTATATAACCATTATTTGCGCCATTGCTCGGAACACAAGCTGGAACCTGTCAACGCTGCGTCGTTTGGTAAACTGATACGCTCCGTCTTCCTTGGTTTGCGTACCAGACGGTTGGGCACGAGGTAATTGAAAGACACGTATTTTGAGCTTAGATTTTTATTTCGGTTGTATTCGAGAGGGTAAAACTTATTTGCAAGCCTTTGCGTTGCGTCAAGAAAAACGGAAGGATTACTGAGCGCTTGACGTAGCTGCGTCATTGAAGGCTGCTATTTTCAGTGTTATTTTTGGGTGTTATTTTCAGCTAGAATTTTATTTAATGGTTAAAGAACAAATATTTTGCAATAATTCAAGAAAAGGTACTCATTTTAGTCTCGCATGGAAGGAAATTTAAAACGGCGTTAGATGGATTCATTGTTGTTGTTGGTCTGTTTACAGTCGCAAATGTGCCATACAACGGGCAAATTATCGACTTTTTGCTCGCTGTTCAAGTGAAGTGAGTCAGATCCTCATTAGATGGCGTAAACGTAGCCTGAGAGCACGTTCCACCAATAGGGAACATTGTAGAAACTTTTGAAACATTACAGTTCAGAGGTTATTATTCCTAGCTTTTTTGCTCAGGCAGAGCTCTAAATTTCTCATTTAAACTTTCTTTTCAGCCTCAAAATTTTCAATTAGTTGGAAACCGAGATAAGCAAACTGAAAAAGTAACTCAAAAACTAAGTTTGTAAAAAGTACAATGACGGATAAATGTCTAGAACTTTGGCGCGGATTGTTTGGTTTTAATCAACACTTGGAACGATCGTTAAAATTGAAAATACAATAGAGTCTCGGTACAACGAACCCTTGTATAACGAACTTCCTGCTGTAATAGGCAGATTTTAGGGTCTAGAGGTCTGTAAATGTGCAGGAAAAGTGCACGATATAACGAATTTCGGATATACCGGACAGTTTGGCGTGCCATAGCTGTTAGCTTGTTATAGAAAGGCTTCGTTATAATGAGTTTCTCCTGTACTTATAAAAGAAAGACAAGAAAGGCAAAATAACCTAAAATAATTATTTTCTTTATTTTTTTTTTAACAGAGGCAATTCCAAGTACCATTATTATGGTATCCGCGTTAAACCCACGTCTTCTCTGGCTTCGTGTGTGGAAGAAGGTTCCAGCGGGTCCGGACCTCAAGGCAGCAGTGCGTCAAACAAGCGCATTAAAGCATCTCCTGGCCATCGTAATTCCGTAGACGGCTCAGGAGAAGGCCATAACAGCAGTAGTCACTCAGAATCTACTTCTCCTCAAGTAAAACCTTTCTTTTCCATTGAATACCTTTATTTTTCCTTTTTTTTTTTTGAGCGCAGAAAAAAAATCCTAAGGAAACGAAATAAGTGGGACGAATCGAAATTTTGCTTAGAAAAATTAAAAAAAAAATCTAAAATAATAAAAAAAAAATCATTTTATTTTTTATTTCGCATTGCAGCATCAACAGTATTTGGGCGACGCAGCAGGCGCACTCCCGAATTTTCCTGAACTTGAGGTCGATATGAGTCATTTGCCGCCCAACATTACCGAAGAAGATCTGAACGTGTTTGCCAACCTGTACCGGGACCAATGCGAAGCCATTTTAGACGCCGTCATTAGCCTTCAGTTCAACACGGTGGAAACAGCTTGGAGACACTTTTGGCGGAATTCCAATAACAATGATCTAGATATGGGTTTAGAAGAAGACCCAGAAAAACTCCTGCCCAAGTAATAAACCGTCCATTTTTTTGCCTTTTTCCCCATTTCTTCTTTTTCTCACCTTTGATTTCTTCCACGATGAATTTTATTTCGTCCTTTGTGTGTCAAGACAACGAATTGTATTGACCGGTCTTCCGCGAAGCAAGCGTGTATTTTTTCTTATAATTTTTTTTTTTTTTTTTTTTTTTTTTTTTTTTTTTTTTTTTTTTTTTTTTTTTTTT
>JAGQDJ010000155.1:0-26968 GCA_022885665.1 Triops longicaudatus | reverse complement strand
TTTTTTTTTTTTTTTTTTTTTTTTTTTTTTTTTTTTTTTTTTTTTTTTTTTTTTTTTTTTTTTTTTTTTTTTTTTTTTTTTTTTTTTTTTTGCTTTCTTTCATGTGCAGTTATTTAGTTTGCTATCTCGGCTCACTTTCATTTTGTTTATTCATTCCATTTATTTATTTTTTTTTTTTTTTTTTTTTGCTGTTTTTCAGGTCCAAGTTATACGAACTATGTCGCTGCGACGGAATCCTGCAGTTCGTGCGAAAAGCGGATTACCAATTTTACCAAAACTTGGTCGAAGTCCTCATTCCTGACGTATTACGTCCCATTCCGGGCTCCTTGACCCAAGCCATTCGTAACTTTGCCAAAGGATTAGAAGGCTGGCTTCTATCTGCCATGAATGGTTGTCCGGAGGAAGTTGTTCTGGTCAAAGTAAGCCCTGCAACATTTTTTTTTTCCCTTTGATTTTTTTATTTTTTTGCGTCTGTTGCCTTCTTAAAGCTTCCGTTCAGAAAAAAAAAATTCTATTCGAGAGATAAAAGATTTAAAATTACGGAAAAAAAAAAGTTTTTCATATTCAAATGGAAATTTGTGAAATACGGAATGTGAGACAAACAAGAGTTGGAGTACTTATGATTTTTTTCCTATTTTTATGGTGCGTTTTCCGTTGGTGAATTTCAACAGGCCGCAGCCGTGAATGCCTTTTCCCAAACTTTGAGACGTTACACCTCGCTGAATCATTTGGCCCAAGCTGCGCGAGCCGTTTTGCACAATTCTGCCCAGATTAGCCAAATGCTGACCGACTTAAACCGCGTTGACTTCCATAATGTCCAGGAACAAGTAAACAAACCTTTTTTTTACATTTGTATTGGAATATTGATTAATTTCTTTAACATCTCTGTCATTTTTATATTTTTTTAATGTTTTTTTTTATTCATTTTGATTTTGCATATATTTTTAACAATAAGAAACGAGTCTTATTGATTGTCCTATTTTTTACTACTTTTAAAGCGTTAAAAATAAAAAAAACTTCTAATATTTTAATCTCTGATATTATTATTATTATTTCGTTTTTTTCTGACTTCCTGGTAGTTTTTCAGATGGCTTAGTTTATCTTTTCACACTTTAATGTTTGTAAGTTTTATATTGTTTATATATTAACTGCATTTGTTCGTATTTTTCTTTTTTTTTTCTTTTTTTTTTTTTTTTGAGGAACGTTTGTTTAGTGTGTTGTAAATGGTATATTGAATTGAATTCATTAATGATTACATTTTGCACGGAAGGCATCGTGGGTGTGTCAGTGCGACGACGAGTTGGTGTCGTTTCTGGAAGCGGATTTCAAAGCGACGTTGCAGAGCCAAGCGTCATTGGAGCAGTGGGCAACTTGGTTGGAAGGTGTAGTCAACAAAGCGTTGTTACCTTACCAGGGCCGTCCGGATTTTGCTCGTGCAGCGAGACAGTTTCTCCTCAAATGGTCGTTTTATAGGTAAGGAAAGTTTTGGATGGTAAAGGGGTTTGTCTTGGAGGTTTTTTTAGGGGCAATTGTTCGGAGGAAAATGGAGAAAGAAAGGCTTTTAGAGGTTTTGGAAGGCAAGGGAAAGGGGAAGATGGCGTAATGGGTTTTCGATTGAGTTCGCGAAGCTGTGTAAGTTTTTGGTAGCGGGACGTAAAATTGATTTTAAATGAGGCAGACATTGTTTTGAATGTTGGTGGGAAACTGGTTTGAATAATCGAGTTGGAAACGTTTAAGTGGTTGCAGTTGACAAGATTTGCGACCGTAAGACGGCAAGATGGGAGACATTTCAGGTTTTGTTTACTGTAGGTTTAGCTTTGGTACGAAAACATAATATTCCATAAATTTAGGAATTTTTTTAAAAAATATTTACTGTTTGTAGGTTACTGAACATTCTATTTACGCCGGAAGCGAAAAAGTTTGATTGTGTAGTTATTAAAAATTTTGTTTGTTAGTATAAATATTATTTATGTTCTGAGAAAACTAATTATTCATAACGTGACAACGTTTTGATTCAAAATGAAAATTTTAGTCGATTGGAGTCGAGTTACTTTAGATGAAGAAAAATGGTGCAACTTAATAGCGTTTGTAAACGAAATTAGAACGAATATGTTCGATAGGTACACGTGCTAAGTTAAGCGGAAGCACGTGGTGCAATCTAGCGGAGGCTTTGCAATCACGTGCTTCCAGCATAATACTCTAAAGTCAATATCTGTTTAATGTAGCAAATCTTTTACATACAGCGTATTTAAATCTTAAACATGCCATAATTAATAAATTGCAGAATCATATTGTTATTACACTGTTACATTCATAATTTTAAAGCGAGTAAATCACTTTGTCAATAGACTAGAAGTCAAAAGGGAAACAATGCTAGTAATTAAACATGAAACAAGGAAACTCAAATCGCCAAAACAGAAGAGAAGGTTATTTCTATATTTTTGTTATATTTTTTTACAATTTTTGGTGAACATACTTCAGTGGCAGGTTCAGATAAAAGATACGTTAGTGTCGAAGGTGGCGCCACGAGGTCAGTTGTTACCAGGAAATAAAGCCAATGGTGAAATAAACCATAGTGACAAGGAAGGCTTCGATTTTTTTTTTTTTTTTTTTTTTATTTTTTTTTGTAAGGACGAGCTCGTGTCTCAGCTAAGTTTTGAAAAAAGTAACGAATGCTAAACGATTTTTTCGTGTTGAGAAGGATAAGCTATGCAAGAAACTCCCAACAGCTGTTGCTCGTCGTAAAGAAGTCTAAATCGTATATAAAGTAAACAAGAAAGTTTTTCTCTGGCGAATAAAATGGCGCGAACGTGGGTTTTTAGGTACGGTTTTTGCTCACTGACTTACTGAGATTCCAGCAATGCAAGTGTCAAATGCTTTAGAACTTGAAATAAGATCTGGTATGCTTGGAATGTCAAGGGCGAAATTTTATTACTGGGATTTGAAATTGATTACTACGAAACAGTAGCAAAATGTAGAATTTTCTTTGTTCTTGACGCTAAGTTTTCTTCTTAAAATGTAGATGGCACTACTAAGTCTTGCCTTCAGGCATAATTCCACGAATAAGAAATGTGGCTAATGTCGATCGAGTATATTAACTTGATTAGGACTTTTTAATTTAAAAAGCGTTAAAAGTACGATATTCCTTTGTTCTTTTGTACGAAGTTCTGTTAGTGGCCAATAGATGGCTTTATGTCCCCAGGCAGAATTCGACCAGTAGAAAACCAGGAACCTGAAAAAATTTGAATATTAAAAAATAAATGAATAAAAATAATTTTATTATTTATAAATAAATAAAAATAATTTTAACATTTATAAATAAATGAATAAAAATAATCCTAACATTTATAAATAAATTAATAAAAATAATTTGAATATTTAAATAATATTAATAATAATAGCCTGAAAAATAATTCGAATATTTAATTTCTTTCAACACGCGTTTAGTTCCATGGTTATTCGTGATTTGACCTTAAGAAGCGCAGCCAGTTTCGGTTCTTTCCACTTAATTCGTCTCCTCTACGATGAATATATGTTCTTCCTGGTGGAACATCGCGTGGCAGCAGCTACTGGTGAAACTCCTATTGCAGTTATGGGAGAGGTAAAGCTTATTAAGCCCTTTAATCTACAACTTTCATATAAAAGAAAATATCTGCAATTTTATTTTCAAATTTATTTTATTTTCCGCTTCTTAATTCAATTTCTAATTTTGTTTTCATTATATTGTTCAGTTATTGAGTTTCATTGCATTCAAACTGTTCACATTTGCAAGCTTTAAACCCCTGTAAGAGTCTTTTTTAGTGAAATCACCCCAACATTTCTGTTCCCTTGGAGCACGTAAATTTCAACTTCGTGAGTCATATTTCTCCATTCAGATTTTATTACCCTCTTTTTTTACGCTCCTACTGCCATCCATTTGTATGTGAATAGGACGAATATCCTCATGTGTCCAACATATTAAAAACTTACACATTTTCTGTCCCTTTTTCAACAAAAATCGTCGGAATCGGTAGTTTATTGGTACGAGTCAGACCCTGCGATGTCACGGAGATTCGACCAGCCCCCATTCCAATGCAGAAGAAAGTCCGTCTTTCCGGGAGACGTTGGGGACGATGGCTGCTCAAGTAGGGACGCGATCACTTCCGGATTCCGCTGCTCATCCTTTGGTGAAAAGAGCCCGGCTCGATTCCTAGAACTTGTGACTTCACCGCAAAGGAAAGAAAAAGAAATTTTGGCCGATTTTTTTCCCCGCGACCAAAAGCACACATCACTTAAGTTTGGTACAGAACGAACTTTACCAAAAATGGATTTTTTCAAAGCGACAATTTGTTGGGCGACTAAAGTGATTTCACGTTCAAGAATTTGGGACGAACACAAAGAACAAAGGAGAAAACGTACTGAAAGTGAAAATCTAGTCCTGTGACGCGGTTTGAATGGGTTTAGAGCCGCTAATTCTCTCAATCAGACCCTGAGTTAGCTTTTTTTGACACAATGTTTTTTTATTTTGTGAAATAGTGTGGCTTTGTTTAGTGAGTGGAAATGAACTTGCTGAGGAAAAAAGCGAACAGTAATTTGGAAGTATGGTTTTGACGTTTTTTGAGTTTCATAGTTGGTCTTAAACGTAAAAAAAAAGGAAAACAGGAAAAAAAATTGAAATACCCTGGAAAAAGGACCAGTTTGTTTGCTTTTAACTACTGTCTACATAGAAAAACACTTGAACTTAAACAGGGTCCTATTCGTGTTGCAAAGTTTTTGGGGAAAAAAGAAAAAAACTGAAAACTCTGGGTATCTTAATCCATCCTGATTTTTTTTCATTGTCTCACTAAAATGAAACGTAAAGTATTTAACTAAGAAAAATGGGTAGTGTAAATCAACTGTGGGAGATGACATGGTATTACTGTCCTTTTATCTCAACGCCCAATCCTTTCTATACATTTAACACAAAAAGCTGACAAAAAAAGAATGCTGGAACTATTTTTGCTAAAAAGTTGTATCGCTGTGAAAAGAGGGAAAATATGCTTGGTTTTGTTTTTACATAGCTCAAAAGAGAAGTTGCGTGTGAAGAAATCAGATCGTGTTGGGAACTTTAACATATCAATAACACGCGAGCGAAGAAAGAAAAATGTAAGTGAAAAATAGGTTTTGGTGCCGTAGGAAAAATCGGATTTTACATTGTGAACGGCATGCGATTTTTTGTCCCTGTTCAAGGCCAAAAAATGTGGGGGGTAAGCATGAAGATATTTTGTCCCCGTTGTTTGGGGGTGAAAAAGGCTCTTGGATTTTTTTATTTAAGTTTTTTGTTGCTGTCTTGTGTCCAAGTAGTACATGTAACCCTATTCGTCCATGATTTTCTCGGAATTAAATTCAGTTTAACTAACATAATAAGTTGAGAAATTTCTCCTGTGGGGATTTCTTCCGTATTTTGCAACAATTTCTCTGAAAATTACGCAGCAACTTCAGGCAACTTTTACAAACTTTTGGAGGCTTTTGTGAATTGCCACAATAATAGATTCGAAAGCTCTGTTATATTGTTTTTCGAAGTTCTGCCGAAATCGAAATTTCTGCACAATCTTAAAATTTCTTCAAAAGTTGCGTTTCGAGTTCCGCAAGTTCTGTTTGAAATTTCGTGAAAATGTTCTCGTAGGTTGTGGAATCTTTTCTCTTCCATTTTCCGTGATTTCGTAACTTCGAAATTACTATTTAAAATTACTTAGAAGTTGCCATGTTTCAGAATTTCTGAAATTCGTTAAAAAAATTTCAGCATGATTTTTGGATGAGAATTTTGATTTAGAAAGCTGCTCATAAATTTAAAAATCTTATTGCTACAAAAATATCTTCCAGATTATTTTGAAAATTTATTCGAAGGCTGTTAAGCCGCAAGTGTGACATTTCTGCAGTAATAACTTCGGAGTTGCTATTTCACTGAAAACTCTGACACAATCGCCGGATGTTGTACAACAATTATTTTACTAATCATCCCAATTTATCAGTAATTTTCTTGGAAAGCTATTCAGACGTTAAATTTCCGAAATTTCTGCAGCAATCTCTCCGATGATAATGGAGACACTTTTTGTAGGGCTCTTAATCTGCACTTTCTTGACTTTCTACAAAAAATTAGGAAATATTACTATAATATATATCTCAGAAATTTTAAATAATATCAAATTGCTGCAGCAATTTCTTTAAAATGCCTCAAACATTGCATAAATCTTCCACATGACCAACTTTAGAATTTTCTAAAACGCAAAATACTTACGTTACATTTGAACTTTCAGTTCGCGTCTTACTGCAGTATTTCTATTTCTGCAGCAATTTCTGCATTTTACAATATTTGAAACGTTTCGAAAAGTAGCTCTAAAATTGTCAACGAAAACGTAAATTACGTAAGTTACATTTGAACTTTCAATCGGCGTCTTACTGCAGTATTTCTATTTCTGCAGCAATTTCTGCATTTTTACCATATTTGAAACGTTTCGAAAAGTAGCTCCAAAATTGTCAAAATGACCTTTATACAAAAATTTCCGTCTGCTGTAATTTTCTTACATTTCTGCAGTAATTTCGGCATTATAAAATTTTCCAAATTACTGTAACGATTTTTGGAGTTCCCTTTGACATCTTTTAGGCACTTTCGTACCCTCTTGGGTTGTAATTTCTTCCCCAGTTTCCCGGAATTCTTCATTAGTTCTCCACATTTCTTCAACAGTTTCAAGAAATTCTCTCCGTAGCATCCCAGCTTTGAAATAAATGCCTAACGTTTGGAAGTTGCGATTAACCCTCCCAAGCGAGGCGGACGTCGCCACGTTTTGCGCCGAGTTTCTTTTCGTTGGCCCATGAAAAGAAACCGTTCGTCTCTCTCCCTCTCCTTTCTCTTTTTATTCCTTTTATTTGCTCCAGAGGTTTGTAACGAAAGAAAGAAAAAATAGTCGAAAAAGAGACGATTTTCCTTTTGCTGCCGAAAGTATCAGGCGACGTAACTCAGGCGTCAAGTTGTTCGGGGTCGCTGGTATACGACGTTTGGCCCAACGGTTCGACGTCATCCTTCTGAGAAGAGCCTTTCGCTGCGAGCTTGAGCCGTAAAAGCTCCCCCCAGCCACCACCCTCTTCCACCCACCGCCCGTTTCAGTGACATCGATTTTTGCTCTCCCAGGGAGCGCCGGTATTTCTACATTTCTTCCCAAACTGTCTCCTTCGAGCGTGCGAAAGCTTCTGCGAGGCCTTAAAGAAAACTCGATTTTGGAAAATGGGTGGAGCAAGGTACCGTGCCACGTTGACACGCTACCCAGTGCTTGGTACTCCACAGAGCGCGAAGACAGTCGAGGCTTTGGGAGGCATGATGGCTCGAAATTGCTGCAGATGTACTAAGCGGGAAGTTTTTGCGTGTAAGCGTTGGAGGAAGGAGAAAGGGAAGCGTTGGAGGAGAAAAGACGTTCCTAGTCCATCATCAGTCATTCAGGGGAACTGTCAGCTGTGAGATTTCTGGCTGTCCAAACTTCGTCGAGCGAAGTCGACTTCATTTCTCAAACGACATTCAATAAGGTTTTCGTAGCATGGCGCGCAAGACAGCAGTCATTCCGCTTAAGACGAGCCATACCTTTTGACTTTTTCAGTTTTTTTCTTTATTTTTTTATCTCTGAGAGAAATTTCAGTTTTGGACAAGACTGGAAATTGTGATCGCTACGGAATTTCTGCAGCAATGACTTAAAGTGGGAGGAGTTGGGGGAGATATTTTTGCCCCAGGTTGGAAATTAGGTCGGGTAGTTGGTTGTTATAATGATAAGCTCGTGGTTGGCCATGGCTGCAGCAATTCGGCCGGTACAACCCTCGGGGGGCGAGTTAGAAAGAATTAGAATGGCTTTGACAGAAATTGAGTTGACCACCGTTGTGCTTTTTTCGACCATTGTGACCTTTACGGGAAACCCCAACCGTTGGTCAAGGACTCTTAAAATTTGTAACATTTTTCTGTGTCTTGCCCGAGCTGGTATTACTGCGCAATATGATTGCAGAATTTTCTTGGCAAAAGCTGCACTTGTGTAAAACGCTTCACGAGATTTCTGGCCGAGCCAATCTTTGTTTCTTTTACGACGGTGATACATTGCCCAATGAGATTTTGCGGCAGTAATGAAAAAAGGGAAGGAAGAAATATGGCATCCAGTAACCTGACACCGCTTTGGGGGATATGGTGAAAAAAAAATTACCATTTTTTTGTCAAGTCCCCGACAACAAAGTTTTGACGTCAAGCTTTGAAAGAACTTTGTAACTAAGCTACGGGCAGCTCGGTCGTAAACGGTACGCAAGCTGGGGTTGCTTAATGGCTCCGGGGCTACTGGATGTTCGAATTACTTCCGGAACGAGGCTTAGCCCTAGGTTACGTAATCAACACATGTGAAGGCCATTGTTCATCGACACTTTGGTTTTCAACCCCGATGGTGTGCGCTCCCTCTCTCAACCGTCCTTTCCATATTCGCTCCACAAAAATGTCCAGTCATTACTGCGCATCTTCGAGAAGGCGCAGCCTCCCTCCGTAAGCGAACTTCCTACCGGGTCTTTTTCCTTGTTTGCAAATATGCTGGCTTCAGTTTAGGGGTAGACACACGGATTGCTGCCAGTGCGAGATTTCTAACGATGGCCAGCTAGTGTCAGCTGTGTGAGCAGTGTGGTGGCGCATTACTTCCTAGTAATCAGTGCTTCGGGTAGTAATTAAACGCTGCACCATGGCAGGCATGTTTCGATGCCTGGCTGGGTGGAATAAATTAGCCAGCGGGAGATGAAACAAGGATGTGGGGTACTTGAGACGATCCACAGCGACCATTGCTGGCTGAAAACTCGGTTGGCAGAAATAGTCCATTATTACTGAGTGGAGTGGTCCCTTGGTAGTCCCACAATGGGACACTTATGGGTCACCGTGCGACTGATTCACATACCGGCAGTGGGAGCAGCAGTCAGTTAATGGAGCCGGGTACCTGGTATTTCTGCCGCATCTTCCCTTCTCTCCCGGTACCCGGATTAGCCCCGTTTCGGTACAGACACCACCGGAGAAGCGAACTAGGTCATGGACGACCGACGGAGTTCCTGTTGCTTGCTGCGACTTTTATGCCTATGCCTCATCGGCTGGATCGGGTGGCTGGTACCGTCAGCCGGTACTGCTCCGGCCTTGACTCCGCCCCCGATCCTTCGTGTCCTCGGAGTGTTTAGCGCAGCGGATTACCCTGTCATGTCCCGAGTTTTTCACAAAACTTTGATGGCTCTTAATAAAGAAGCGCGGTTGGGGATTTCGCGGACTCATCGTTCCGTGACGGACCCGCCTTCGGCCAATTTTGCTATTTCTTCCACTCCAGACTTCCGATCTTCTTCATCCTTTTTTAGCAGTACCAGCAGTAGTAGTAGCCTGAGTGACGTGACTTCAGATGCCCCAGATAGTGATGCGACTAAATGGCCCGAGTGGTTGCAGGATAGCGAGGCCAGCAATGCCGTCGACGCCCCGGGCGATGACAAAGAAATATCCTGGAGTGGCAGAAGTAGAACAGTAGCGGGATCGTTACTATCCTTCCTAGAAAGTTATCGCATTGTCGACAGCCACTTGAAGGTGGGGGGTGTAAAAAATGTGAAAGACTGGTCTTTGACAGCTGTATCGGGACCAGCAATAGCTAGTACCGTCAATACTGCCTCAGGGCAACACAAGTGGGTGAAACTGGAAGGCATGTCCCTGGTCTGGAAAGGAGCCACCAATCAGACGATGGAAGACTTTTGTAAGACTTTGTCACGGCTAAGACCGGCCGTGGTTTTGGTGTTCACCGACGATGACCGCGCCACGTTTAGCATCACGGCCGCAGCGGGCGCCTCAGGCGTTGCGGTAATGGGGATTAAGAACCGAGGCCTTGATGATGACCATTTCAAAGTAAATTACACAATAATTTTCAACAATAATTTCGTTGTACCATATATATTTCTTTTGTTCGATAAAAATTTAGAAATATTATGTTTAAGAATAATTCTACAATAACGCTTCTGTAAAAAAATAAAGCTAAACAATCTTCACTTAGTAGTTGTGTTCCCACCAGTGCCGTCTTAACTTGTCCACGCGCTTATGACACTGGGGAACAGGGAATCTCTTCTTTGCCACGAAACATTGGAACACAAAGAACCCAAGTCCTTAGCTTATTTGATAATTTGATGTATTGTCACGTTCTACACCTTTTCATGCTAACTCTCACTTTTTGGTTACAACAATCAGATTTTACATTGAAGAAAACGGAACTGGCTCAAAAGAAGGTCAAGAAGGAACTAACTATTACAGGCTGGGTGCAGGGGATTTCATTCTTTCTAATAATGAATCTTAAGATACGTGGTTGGGGGCTACAAAATTTAACTGTTGGGCAACAATTAACGCCACAGCATTTTACCACCACAGGGACCATACAGGGGAAATCAAATCTTAATTTACAAGTTCCGGGTTTATTCTCAAAAATTCTATATAGTAAGGGTATTCATAGGAAAATAGGAGAAAATAGGAAAAAGAGCTCGTGAGAGAAAATCCCTTCCGGCCTCGTCCGGAACAAGTTGTACAGGAAATTGATGTTCGTGTTGCAACAATTAAATTAATTTTTATTTATTATTTTTTTTTTAATTTGGACAAAAATCAAAGAAAATTTCTTGTTTATTTTATACCTCTTACATCCGGGTTTCATTGTAGTCATAACTGCAGACTATGTAAAGGATACGTAATGCTTTAAGATAGCGTACAAAGTGAAACCCGTATATAACGGACCATATTAAGGATAATGTAAGATAATTTTAGAAACAGCTATGGATAAAATTTAACCAAACTTAAAAAGTGAAATCTCGCTTTAGTGGACCTTCGAATGGCTAGTTCGTTATATCCGAAGCTCGTTGCATTGAACTTTTTTTCATCATACATATTTCCTATATTTTTCATTATTTATTTGATCTTTTTCATTATATATATTTTCATATATTTGCATTAGCCACAAATTACGACTCCATATCAATTTCTATTTATAAAGGTTTCCGTTCTGGTACAGTAGATTCTCGTTACAGTGAATCTCCGGAAATAAGAAGAAACTGTTCGTTAAATCCGAAGTTAATTTTATTCGACGCCTTTTCTTTACATTTTCCTAACTCGGGACCTAACAATCCTTCACTATAGTTAGCAATTCATTATAAACGGGGTTCGCTATAACGAGGATTTTACTGCAGTGTCAATAGTGTATTGCTTTCTGTATCTTTATGTCTCGTACGTGCGGGTTTTACGTTTTCATAAAAAAAATCAATAAGTATTTCCAATGCTAACAACAAAGTGGTACAAGCGTAATGCATATAACATATAAGTCGTACCACTTTTTTCTGGCCACGTAACCAGATTATCATTTTACGCTATTCAGTTGCATTTTCATTGTACGGCGTACTTTCGGCGGCCATGCAGTGTAATGTGAGTTACACATGCACGTAGTGACGTAACCCGACATTGAATTCATTAGTCTGGTAACACACTAATGTAATGATGAACGAAACGAGGTAGTAATTTAAAACCGAACTTTAGACTTCCATCGTTCGTTATTCAGTTATTGATTTCGTCGCGTGCTCTGTTGTTTTAACCTAATTAGTTAGAGTTTTTAAGGTGGCTACTAATGTTTCTCTACGTGGAAGTCTATTGATCAAAATCTTTTAGCTTCCATTAAATAGGGATGGGCGAACGTTGGCTAGTGATTTATTCAAATGGTAGTAATTGGCGGTTCAAGATCTTTTATAACCGACACCCAGTTTTTTCCCACTTAGTTCGATAGGAAACTGTTTCGTTTAGCATTTTACTACTCTTGGCTCAGCTGCCCCAAAAAGCCCATTTCTTCGACGCAATTACTGAATGGACCTCCCCTTCACTCCTTCCTTTCTGGGCCTAGGTTCCGAACTTCCTCGAGCTCGTCCCTCTCTCCCCTTCTACGACTAGTTAAAACTTAGCGAATTGGCTATTAAATCCTCTTTTTAAAGTCTGAGAAGACGAACCCCGAACTCGGAGACAGTGAAAAGCTTCCGTTTCCGATTCTCTCCATTATGCTTTGATTTTTCCTACCCTTTTTCCCCCTTTGCTTTCCTTGGTACTTTACGGCAGTAAAAGGAGATAAAAATAAAAGGAAGTCTCTCGCCCCCTGTTAGGGTAAAAGACCCGCTTCAAGAGTCCAGTGGGGGAAACGGCTTGATGAGATAGATTCGGGGTACGAAAGGCGGCTAGTGAGTTATGGATATTTCCTGTCAGTTGGCAGAGAGAGAAAGCCACAGCAAAAACCGGCTTGCGTTATCGTATATTAAGCCTGCTTTGCCAAAGTTCATTGCCAAACCTTCTAAAACGTCAGGATGTCAGTACAAGACTACAAGCCGAAGAAATAGTCTGGTATGTTAAACGAGGGGCGGAGCTAGACCCCGCCCTCTAGCGAATACCAGTGTAAATTGGTTGTAATCTTTATCATTCTTTTTGAATCTGGCAGAATGGAATGTGTCACTGTTAGTAAACGGAAAAAGGAGATGGAATTTAGACGGAGAGAAAGAGACTAGCGATGTGTGCCAGATTAGCCCTTGTTGGTGTACAGTGCGATACAGTATGCGCTCCTTATTGGCTTGCATTGCACACTTGAGCAGGCTTCAAAAGACACTTCCCACCCAACTTGAGCGTAACGCTCTCTCGTTGCAGGAACACGCCGTCGTGCAAACTTTGCATTGGAACTTGCTGGCGCTTGTAGCTAGGAATTAAAAACAAACGCCTTTTAAGTTCACCTGCAAGAGTGAACCGTGATTTAGACGTTTGAATACGGTTTGACGGTTTGCAAGTTCAGGTGCTAGCTCTAAATGCTAAACCGATTATTAATTGCACTCCGTAACATTATAAGCAATTAGATACTGATTTAATTAAAAAAGCAAACAAAAATAAACAAAGATTAATTCAAAAATTACGTTAAGTCCTGTTATGAATCAATTTTCGCGGATCGCAGCTCATGCGTTTGGAGCACTTAACTGACACCGCCTGCTTAGCGTGAGTTGTGCAATCAAAACATGTGATAGTGAAACTCACTCTATCATCTATTAACCTGGACACAGTCGCATCTAGTGAATGTGTTTTAATGCCATAGTTTTGTATACGTACGAAACAAAAAATAAGGATTAGAAAACTGTCCGAACCTCTAATTAAGCTTAGTTTGAAATCATTGTTGCTAGGTAGTAACTAGCGCTTCCGTGGCAGATTCGAGCAAATTACCACTGCAGCCATTTGTTGCAGACAATAGTTAATTTCCGTGAAAAACTTGGAAGTTTTTGTCTCGGATTTTGCAACAATGAAAGCCAACTATCGTGCTTCACAACTCTATTGCGGGATGAATGAGAATTTAAGCCACGTAAAAGGAAAAAAGTTTGCCTAACCTCAGCCGAGGTTTACCTCACAACTTCCCTCAAACTTGCCGGAGACACTGTCCCTTAACTTTGTTCTCGCTGTGACAGTTCTCGGCTTCGCTTTTTCTTTTCTTTCTCCGCGTTTTTCCGCTCTTATCTAGCAACGCTTCCATTTAGAGTTTTCAAACTAAACTTGGCGTGTTGCTAAAGCCCGTAAAACCAATTATGGTTGTCATAATGGAACTATAGAATATACGTCTGGCGTTGCCGTTTAAGTCTTTGAAGGTTTTTGAAAGCAAAGCATTTCTCTACAAAAAAAATCTCTTCATTTTTCTTTTTCTTTTGCTATCGGCACGATTATGAATTTCCTCTCCCCCATTTCTACTTCTCGGAAAATAGCCTGGCGTGGCAGTTAAGTACCGAGGAAACGCTAGTTTATTTCTTCCCCGCTTGCACAATCTTCCAATGACTTCCTTCTCATTCGTCCTCGACGAAGCCCACTATTCCTTATACGATCATTAACAAACACGAGATACAAACAATACCAGCTTGCCTTCGCTGTCACCTTACTTCTTCCTAAAAGCCATATCTGCTGCGTAAGAAATACGCAACTAACCCAAGAATAAAGCAATTCTCTCCGTAAATTTGCTTCCCAGCGGCTGAATCGACATTCAGCATAGCCAAATAGCTGACGTCAGGGAAGCTGGAGCAGATGCCAAAAGGGGTACAAGCAACGACATGAAAGGAAGAAATAAAGGCGACATACAGTACAATATGACGGTACGAGTCCGATTTGCTTGTCTATGGCTGTCAGACACCCAGAAGCGTTAAGCAAAGAAAAACAAAAGCCAGTGAAGGTTTTCCTGACTTTGGGTGCGAGTTGCCGTTTAGTATTCTGGCCAGGGACTTAATGAGCCTCTGGAAGGAAAACTTGTGCTGCCGAAGATTTTGCCAGCCGCGTCAAGCCAGTAAGCGAGTAGATCCACACACACATGCACATATACACATGCATGTGCCAGCAACAAGAGAACTGAAAAAGAGACAATCGATAAGTTCTTCGACTCGACCTTGTTCCCCAGCTTCCCTCACGGAAGCTTTCTTCTGTCTACCCTTCTCCTCCACGAGTCCATTGATCTACACAGAATTCTGTTCTCCACCGAAGGCGCCGGGAAGGAATTTTTTTTTCATTATTGCGGTCATTATTAGCTTTAGGTGATTAGAACTAAGCCGCAGAGTTCCTTAAGTTTCTAACTATGTGGTCACAGTGGCTAAATCTACCTGATAAAAAAACGAAATACTACGTAAACGTAATTCGGCACGAAATCTTATTCGTGATCTTTACAGAAATAACCAAAAGAAAAATTAAAGAAATAAGAAATTATGTCTCTTCTATTTATAATTTTTATTGCTGCTTGTAGAATTAATATTTGGGATATTATTTGGTCTTGATATAAATTAAATATTTTAACATTTGAACACACTAGTTTGCAATACGTGGTTTATTTTTGCCGTAGCTTTATTGGGCAACGAAGTCGATAAGTGGCTTTGTCATAAGCTTTCCAAGCTTGACAACGTAAGCTGGTAGCAAGGTGTGTAAGTGACAATCCGCCCTCTGGAAGGTGCTTGATGTAAGTACCCTCCACACCATCGACCCTGCATTAAAGGGACAAGTAGGGGTCGGAGTACCCTTTAGGTACGAATCATGTCTGAAAAGGTGTAAAGTACGGGTAAATTGTAGTCCATGTAAGTTTATTATTGTTTTGCTCTCTTCCAGCGCCTCTAGCGGTGAAAATGACATCAAAGCGAATAAAGATGGAAAGTATAAGTCCGTTCAGAGCTCAAACGGGGAAAATGTATTTAAACTAAGGTATTAACGAAAATAACGTTAAAATAAAAAGGTTTCAAGGGTCGTTTGTAGCTAGGAATTACAAACAAACGCCTTTTAAGTTCACCTGCAAGAGCGAACGGTGATTCAGACGTTTGAATACAGTTTGACAGTTTGCACGTTCAGGTGCTAGCTCTAAATGTTAAACCGATTATTAATGGCATTCCGTAATATTACAAGCAATTAGATACTGTATGTAATTAAAAAAGCAAACAAAAATAAACAAAGTTTAATTCGAAAATTACGTTAAGTCCTGTTATGAATCAATTTTCGCCTATCGCAGCTCGTGCGTTTGGAGCACTTAACTGACGCCGCCTGCTTAGCGTGAGTTGTGCAATCAAAACATATGATACTGAAGCTTACTCTATCATTTTAATAGCCTGGACATCGTCGCTGAAAGAAAATGTGTTTTCATGCTATAGTTTTGTATACGTACGAAACAAAAAAATAAGGATCAGAAAACTGTCCGAACCTTTACTTAAGCTTAGTTTGAAATCATTGTTGCTAGGTAGTAACTAGCGCTTCCGTGGAAGGTTCGAGCAAATTACCACTGCAGCCATTTGTTGCAGACAATAATTAATTTCCTTGAAAAACTTGTAGTTTTTGTCTCGAATTTTGCAACAATGAAAGCCAACTATCGTGCTTCACAACTCTATTGCGGGATGAATGAGAATTTAAGCCACGTAAAAGCAAAAAGTTTGCCTAACCTCAGTCGAGGTTTACCTCAAATTTCTAATTTTTTTATTTTATTTTTTTTTTAGCTTTTAAGAAATGTGGTTGGAAATGTATTGGAAGTCTTGATTGAAAATTTACTTGAAATTGTCTTTCAATATTAGGAAATTTTCTTTCGAAGCTAACGAATGTATGACGGCTAATGAGGACAAAATATAGGGTAAATTATACGGTAAACATCTGCGTTCGAAACTTCAGACTAAGTTAACCAAGTTTACAAACTAGGGTAAAGTTGGGTCAAATAGTATTGTCATAATAATGGCTGGTGGCAATATGATTGCAAAGTTACCCTATTTTGTTGCCATAACTCGTGGTTAGGCGCTGAAGGAGCGCAAAGAGTGCGAGATAGATCCTCTTAATCTCTAGAGAGCACCCTACGGGTCGAGGATGATGGAACAAGAAGAATTAGTTTGGGGATGCACAGGCATCTCCCCCTTGAGCTTTAATCTGCGTCTCCGAGCCTCATTTAATTAAGTATTTATTATTCACCCTATCTCTTTCATCGCGCGTGTCATCTTTCTTATCCGGTATCAATACCCTTAGCAGGTATGGCGTAACGCAATATCTGTTTTCTACATTGCACTAGCTTGTAACAATGTATAGGAACATGTACGACGTACCAGAAGCCAAGCACGCCCATGGCCAACTGCTGTGCGGCAGATTGCAGCCAGCCGTTACATTTTTCTCTTTTCTTGGAGGTTTTGTTTCTTTTTGTGCTAACCGTCCATTGTGGTGGCAAGTGGGTGGTCGTTTTTCCGCACTTTTATGGCTGTCGTTGGCTACTAGGGGCCGATTAAGGCTACCCGGAGTAAAGTAATGCAACTTGACACAAACGGACGAGACAATTTAACAGATGGCCTTTAACTCACAACTTTCTGCTTTATGGCCCTGGCCACAGCTAGCTCGTTGGGTTTAATTTGCCACTTTTAAGCAAGGCCACCGGGCGTTGAGTTATTGTGTATCCCAGTGAGCACGAAACTTTGTGGAGCTGGCATTAAAAAAAAAACTCCCACGTAGAGCGTAGTAGATCGGATCGGCGGACAGAAATAGGGTCACGCCAATGACACGATCTCCGACCATGATTAGCTAACGTTATTCTGGCCTTGGGTTCGCCCAGCTCCCTCATTCCTCCCCCTTTACTCAACTCATCGGGTAAGTCAACCCTCCTTGATGATTGGTAGATGGGCGAGCCGAGAAAGGAAGACAGCACGTGTCTAGCATTATCAACCGGACCCAGTAGGAGCTAGGCAAACACACATGATTACTCTTTCCTACTTCGTTTCCTTCGGATTTCCTGAATCTCCTACCTTTTCCCCTTCTTTTTTTTTTTGGTCCTACTACGTAGCCCCTTATTGTTATGGCAGGCTCGCACCGACGACCAGTGGGACCTTGTGATAGTACCAAACTAAAAAAAAAATATAAAAAAAAATCTTATTGACATTTTTCTAAATTTTCTTGACAGTAAAGCTGTTCATTGTAGTTTTCTTGTACGGCATTTTAAAGCTGTTGCTAAAATTTGCAGCAAGTTAAGAATTTTTTATTATTTTACTTTTGATAGAATGGGAATTTTTTTCATTATTGCTGCTATGTTTTAGGTATCGAAGAAAAGAAGTTGTGTGGCAAAAACCTTTTCAATCCGTGTGACCCTTTTTGACGGTTCTTTCGAAGAATTATTAAAAAGTTTAGTTCTTGCATTCCACTGCTGAAAAGCTCACGCAAACTTATAAAGCATTTGTTTAATTAATTTGTGCAAGATGTAAGCGATCAGGGATTTACTGTAGAGAAACATCGAAAAAAGTTGAAAGATTTTTGTCTTTTCGCGCCATTCGCGGTTCTAGGGAATTTCATTGCGCTCTAGCCCAACAAAAATGCGTGTTCTAAAACCACGACGCTTGGATAACATTAAAGCCCAGTTTCCCCATTTGCACGGCCTCGCGTGGCAACGGGCAATTCTCTTAGGAACAACGCAACGCTGCTCACGCAAGTTCCGTGGGTTTAGAACACGTAGACTTGTTTTGGTATTTTTTCTCAACAAACGCATGAAACTGTGCAGAACTGCTTACGAACTACAAGAAGAGAAAAGTGGACACTTTGCCGCATTTTCTGAGCCAAAACATGCCTACTTTTGTCTCCCAAAAACTCCATATATGTTCAGAATGCTTGTAATAAATTGTAAGTTAAAACAAGAATGAATATGGTTGTAAAATAGAAAAGAATAGTAAAACACCAACAGGAATTGATGTCTTGTTAGTTGACTGGTGTTTAACAATTGGTTTTTCATTGTGTAGGGTATTGCTCCATGGTTTGTGGGTCTGAACCCTAGATCGTCTCATTTGGTCGCTGCCACCAAGCATCTTTTAGCCGCTAATAAATGGACAGCCGTGACGGCCATATTGGACGATTCGCCCCGGGCAAGACGCTTGTATCCCTACTTGGCGGAGAGCGACGGCGATAAAGCTAAAGCTTTTAGTAAGGGCGACGGTTACGGCCCCTTTTCCTGGACTAACATCACCATCATTCACCTGAAGAACGAAGCGCCCGGTCGCCAAGTCCTGGCCAGACTTAGCAGCCTTCAAAGCGTGCCTACTTTGGTCATCCTGGTGTGTTGTGATCCCCAGACGACCGCCAAAATCTTCCGTGAAGCGGCCAAGATTAATATGCTTGACGGAGACTGGATCTGGATTGTTTTAGAAGAAGCCACTGAGACGCTAAGTGCGCCAACTGAGGTGGCTGCCGCTTATCCGCTCGGTTTGCTGGGTTTACGAGCGCGGCCCATTAAGTTGAGCAAATATTTGATGAAGGGAGCGGTAATGATGATAGACGGAGCGTTAAGAACGGCAGCTAATCAAGTTGCCGACCTGAGTCAGGTGGCATTACCCTTAAATGGGATGGTAGAACCGCCCCCGGGCTGCGGCCCGGCTTTGCTTACGCCCACCAGAATGCAGTTTTCACAGCACTTGGTCAAGTAAGTTATGAAAATTCAACTGCATACACTCATGTTGCGTAACTTAAGCATGAGCGAATATTAAAAAAAAAAGTTAAACGAGATCGTCACAAAGCGTGTTGCAAGGTTGTTGATTTAATCTCGAATTTTCGTAATCATTGTTGGCAAAATCAGAGTTGTACTGGAAATTGGAGTTATGCCAATCTTAGTTCATGGCTCCCTAACAGGGTTCGCTGTTAAAAGAACCATTGTTAAAACAGTCGTAAACACTGTCACTAGAGTCTTTACTAAATTCACTAGTGCCATCTACCGAAGCTGCAGAAATTACAAATCCGCCATTAAAGGATTCTATGTTTATTCTGTGTTTATTTCTGCAACAGTGTGCAATTTTGCCGTATTTTACCAGGCTTAGCATACTATACACTTATCTGCGCAATGCGTTACAGTTTGCAGTGAAAAGTGTACACAATGACGCCATAGCATCCTGTTGGTCGAACCGCGAACTAAGATTGGCATAAGACTATATTTGAGCATTACATCGTCTCGGGATAGGTTTATTGGTTAATAATAAACAGCGAGCAATGAAAGTTGATGGTTAGGGCTTTGGAGTGGCGTGTCAAAGAAGCTTTATCAGGCCGGCTCACGTATGACGGCGGTGGTAAGGTGGATTCTGCTTTGCAAGCAGTCTTTGATGTTCTCAACTGGGCTCAACGACGACCTTATATCCTTCAGCCGTCCGTTTTTTCGTTCCGGGCTTCCAATAACAGTCCTGGAGGCCGTAGGCCGCGTGCGGTGACCACAAAATTACCCTTATCATCCGCGAGGCGCACATTTTCTCCTCTTACCCCTACTTTGTCACCGTCTACCCCCTCCGTAGACACAGTGACAGGTCAAATCCATTCTTTGGAGTATGTTCAGGACGAGCCCAATGGATGGGATTCCATTGAGGATGAAGAGGAACCAGGAACGCCGGACGATGGAGAAGATGATGAAGATCTGAGCATAGTGAATGGGGGCGCTGCGGTGGACAATACAAGTGTCAATAGTAATGTGTTTTCAACAACGTCTTTATCAAGCCGGTTGGGATGGAAGTTGGTCGGGAATGTTACAGGATCGTCGGTTGTCTTCCAAAGCGTTGTCTGGCCCGGGGATAGCTTAGCTGGACCACGTTCACACAGTGCCAGAGTGTACCGGGTGGCCACCATGTTTTCTCCGCCTTTTGTCATGGAAGCGGAGGTGGAAACGGATCAGGTAACACCTTTGAAACTAAAAAATTCGATTTACCAACACGGCTGTCTAGAGAGAACCTTAGCGTTTTTACACGTCACAAAGGGGAAAACTAAGCAAGAAAACTTTCATTGTTGAGTAGAGCGAACGTAGGTAAAACGAGGGTAAATTCAAGGGTAAATATGCAAATAAATTTTTGAGGCTTTTCACGCGTTATGTATAGGATAATTACACCTTTTGTCTAACCGACAATTTTGCCCTTGATTTTACCCTCAGTTTTGCCCTTGGTTTACACTTGTATACTGGACGAATGGTAAATTTCGGCGTTTGATAAATGTTTGATGAATGAACAGTTGGGATGAATGGACACGTTGCAATGTAAAGATGACTTCGTGATTGGTAACAAAAGCTGTAAAGGAGAGATAGGACATTTCCTAAAAAAAATATTTTTATTTTTAATTTCGTGTGCAGACAAAAATAGCACGAAAACACTAATTACAGTGGTATTCTGCCAATTATACACTGTGAGCGTCAGGAAAATGAAAAATAAGACTACATTACTTAAAAGACTTACAGAATTTTCGATGAGCTGTGGAAGAGTCTAACCAATATATTAACCATGGGTAGAGACTGTAGTGTGAACCGTGGGCAAAATCTAGGGTAAATAATGGTAACGTTACATTTCGTTTTGAACTTGACGAACGAAACAACTATACTGAAAACTTACAGTATACATTATACACTTGAACAACTATACTTTTGTATTGCCTTGCTTTTGACCAAGAATATACCCTCGATTTTACCCTCGATTACATAGCTTACACGGTGTAAAACTCGGTTCGTATACCATCATTGTGGTGCACACATTACCGTAATTCCAAATACTTAACTTCATTCGTTCAAAAAGTTCTTTCGCACAATAAAGTAAACGAAGGAAATTTACCCCTTATTGAAAAGCAGTGTGAACGGTGGGCAAAACCCAGGGCAAATTCAAGGTTAAAGCCAATCGAGTCTGACTTTCTCAGATAATTATAAAAATTCGCTGTTTGTGAACAAAGCCGTGACGTTACGCACTAACCCATGAATTTACCCTCGTTTTTGCCCACGTTTACACTAGGGAATCGATGTTGGGTAAACTTCTTTCGACAAACCATTAGTGTTTATCAAGCGTATTCACTCTAGATGTGTATTCGGTCACTTGAATTAATAATTGCCGAAGAATAAACACTGTTATTTAAAAAAAAAAAATTATCTCGAAGTTGGTTGAATCGCAAATCTCGTAAACTAACCTGAGTTTTCGGCTTATGATTGCAGGTACGGAAGTGCTTGACAGGGATTCCGTGTTTGCAGTTGCGTTCGAGTGAAAAGGACGAAATCGCGCGGATTTTTGGTGATTACGAGCGCGGCGTCAACCCGGGTGTCACGTACAACGTGACGTGCTGCTACGGTTTATCCATCGATTTAATGGAAAACGTGGCCAATGATTTAGGACTGCGATTCCAGCTCTACGTGGTGGCCGACGGGCAATGCGGCGCCAAACGCGGTGGCAGTTGGGACGGCATCGTGGCGGATCTCCGCTCCGGAGCCGCACAGCTGAGCTTTGCCCCCCTCAGCGTGACTTCCAGCCGGGCAGAAGTGATTGACTTCTCCATTCCGTATTTCTATTCGGGGCTGTCTTTCTTGCAAGTCACCAAACACGACGACGTGCCCCTTTTGGCGTTCCTTACGCCGTTTAGCCCGGATCTTTGGATCGGGATTTTTGTCTCGCTCAATATGACAGCCTTTGCCGTGGCTATTTATGAGTGGCTCTCGCCCTTTGGACTCAATCCGTGGGGCCGACAACGCACCAAGAACTTTACCTTGGCTTCCGCCCTCTGGGTCATGTGGGGCCTCCTTTTCAGTCACCTCGTCGCCTTCAAAGCCCCCAAATCCTGGCCCAACAAGTTTCTGATCAACGTGTGGGGCGGGTTTTCCGTCATTTTTCTGGCTTCCTACACTGCCAATATCGCGGCCCTTTTCGCGGGCATTTTCTCACAGACGACCGTCACCAACTTCCATGATCCGACTGTAAGTATTTGCGTGGCGAGATACTATCACTTTTCTGTGGTTCTTTTATTCATTTTTGTAGAAAAAATTTTTTTTTTGTAAGATTTATTTTGATTGACTTTATTATGAATTATATTTGTTCGTTTGATTTTTTATTTATTTATTTATTATTTATTTATTTATTTTTTATTTATTTATTATTTATTTATTTTTTATTTATTTATTTTTTATTTGTTTATTTATTTTTTTATTTTGTATTTATTTATTTTTTGTTTATTTATTTTATTTTTTTATTTTATTTTTTGTGTGTGTATGAGGAACAGTGTTCATTATCGAATCGAATTTTTTCAAATTCCGAGCTAATCAGTCTTGGATAGAAAACTTTCTGATTGGCTGCTGAGTTGCAATTATTTCAATAGATTTTGGTTTATAAGATATTTCTTTATATATCAATATTTAGTGAAGGCTATTAATTAAATCGAAAAATTTGGCGATGTAACTGAATGATCGAACCTTTGGTCGTAAGATTTTCTCGATCTTTGTGAGGATCTTTATGAGATTTCAGGCGATTGGAGCAGCAGAAATTGATCAGTGATCGAAAAGGATCTTAATCGGGAAAAAATCACAGAACACTGGTGAGGGAATTGATGTCCACGTTCGGGTACTGGCTCGTAATTGGTTTCACTGACGTAACTCAATGATTCGTGAAGTCTGGAGTACTTTCTTCGCTCAAGGGATGAACGGAAGCAGAGATTTTTCTTTTGCCTGGGTATTATTTTTTAATTTTCTTTTCAGAAGAGGCGAGACGTAGCTGGGAGACTGTATTTGAATAAACGACGGATGAAATTGCTAAAAAAAACCGAGCGGGGTGTGGAGCGATGAGGTGTGTAGCATAAATAATCGGTTTAAGGTATATTGACTAGAAATTCAAAATCGGGCAAAGCTAATAAGAGAGCAGAGACGTGAGTCGAATACTGATACGCGTGCATGAGCTGCATTTTTTCTTTATTTTTTTCTTTATTTTATTTTCGATATTTTATCACAATAGGATAATTTTTCTATATTTTTCTAATTATATTTATTTCTAATTAGTTTTCCTAATTATTTGTATCCGAATTTCTGCACTGTGCGATTTTTCATTTGCCTTCCGTTCTCGTGAGTTGATAAATACGGATTTTTGCTGTAAGCAAGGTGTTCTACAGCATCGGAGACGTTGAATCCATAAGGTTTTTATGACTCGTTTCCCATGAGAAGACTTCGAGTGAGGAAGTGAGTAGAACAGAAGTCACTAGAGTGAGATAAGCTCGATTTTCATACATATCTCTTATGCTTAACATTTTCTCATTCCAGAAGTTTTTTCAAGCGTAAATTTTTCTAGCGTGAAGAATTTTTTTTTGAGCCAGTTCAAGCCGAGTCAATTCTTTTCAAGTCAGTTCGAGAGAAATTAGTGCTTAATGCAAAGTGAAGTCCAATTGTCCAAGATTAACTCAAGTGGAAATCAAAATATTTAGTTTGAAATTATTTTTAGTTAACTTCGTGTAATTCTCATTGTTGTGCTACGTCAAGTCAGGCAGGAATTCATTCAGTGTGCAGTGCTGACATCTTTGTGACTGAAACCGTGACATTTTGCTTCCGAATGAGGATTTCCTCTACCGTTTTATCTTTGTTCTTAGTTCGTGTCTCTTTAATCTATTTTTACAAGATAAAAACAGAAACCAGCCCTAGAAACCGAAGTCTAAAAATACAAAAACCTTAAAAATACTAAAAAAATATAAATCCCAAATCTTAAAAAATCGCCTAAACCGGCTTAGATCAATTACAACAAAAACTAAGAAAGCCATATTCCAAATTACTTTTATACTATTTTAATTAAATTTTTAATATTTTTTCTTATTTTTTAGTATTTAATTTGGTTCTAAAATGGCGGTATTCTCGTGAATTGGTAAACGGACAACGGTAACTTGGGTCTAACTTTAGTTAAGTTGTATATTTTCTCCGCTAGAGGCGCTGACATAGCCAATCTCGCTTGTGAGTTAGTAAAGAAGCATCTTAAAATGGAACGTCAGACCATTCCGTGGTGTATTTGCAAATAGCGGATGCAGCAACAAAGAATTCTGAGTCCTTTTCCTGTTTTTCTTTCGCGTTAGCTATCAATACGCGGAAAAGCGCTCTACAATTTCCGCACGAGCTTTTCTGCGTTTCCGTGCACATTTTTCCTATTGCAAAGAATACCAGCCACTCAAGAATACTTTATCACTGTCCAGTGTTACAAATGACTGGCAAAACCTTCCTACTTGCCTTTTATAAATAGCAGAACCTATCAGAAACACTTATTTCCGGCCATTGCCGCATCCATCTTCACCGCCACCTCTTGGCTTCAGACACAAACAAATCTTCCAGACACTTTTTATTCATTGTTTATTTATTTTCATTTCTCATTTATTGTCACGTTAATTATCTTTCAGTCATAAAACTTCTCTTTTTTGTTTGAATATATTGTTTGCCGATTTACTTATCTTTAATGAAATATGCTAAGCTTCTTGCTAAATGGAATAAACCATCGAAACGGATTATAGTATTTCAAGCAGCTGAGGCGTTTGGGTCTGGTAAATGTTCGAGAAGTTTATGGCCACAAAGGGTGCTTATAGCCTGCAGTAATGCTAAAGATGGCGGCTGTTGTGTTCGGGGTGAGGGTTTGGGTGGTTTTTAGTGGGGGGTGGATAGGACTTTTGTGTTAATAAGGATCAATATGTGTATGTGTAGGACTTTGAGGCTTGCTTCTTCTCCAAGTGCACGACGAGTACGGGTGTGCCTAGGGCCCAAGATAAGGGGAAAAATCGGTAAAGACAGGGTGGTCTTCAATCTTCCTCGGAAGATAGATGAAGCGTAACTTGTGCCCTAAAAGCTTCTAAAACAACAGGCGTGGCTATGGAAATTCAATTTCTTCCGTCCTTGCCATGTTTTCTTCTCATTTTTTTTTCTTTCATTCAGAAGGTTGTTTACCGGAAACTGTGCGGTTTATCATGATTAAAAGGGGCTTAATCGACAAATTGTTTGTTCTATTAATTTTTCCGTCCTTTTTTTCCCTTTCGTTCTCATCTGTCGGGATGAGAGGCTCGTTAATGGCAGTAATACATGTTGTTGACTGGTCGATACCCTGTTGTCACCCCGGTGTGGGGTCTTGTCAGAATTATGGGTGATGGATAATGGGAAAAATTGCATTGGCGCGGATATGGATTTCTTGGACGAAGCCTTTTTTCCTTAATGCGTACTAATGCACTTCTTTTTTCTTATTCCAGCTTCTGCATCGCAAAGTCGGTACCACCCGGAGTTCGGCGGCCGATCACTATGCCTCCAAAGCCGACCGAAGACTATGGGAACATATGCAGAAATTCACCGTCTCGACCTTAGAAGAAGGCGTGACCAAACTTAAGTACGTTTCTATATTAATTTCGTTTATATATTAGTTATATATTAATCTCGTAGAAAAAAAATTCCTCGATTTTTTATAAATTTATTTCTTCCTCTCCCGAATTGCCAGGAAACGAAAAGCAAACTGTATATGGAAGAAAACAAGTTTTCCACTTTGCAACAGACCAATTTCCGGTTTCCGGGGAAGCGATATATTTACCTTGCTCTTTTTTAAGATTTTTTGGGCGTTTTTTTATATTTTCTTACGGCAACGTTCTTGTGAGGGATAGAGAGAAGATTGTTTACCTAGTAAAGATGAGTTTTGCACGACGGCTATGGTCCTTTATGATATGGAGTCAGTTTTTCCTATTGTAGTGAGCCAGACGCTGTTTGCGAAACGTACAAAATCGTTTATCGATAGTGTTTGCCGAGTTATAGTCAGTTTGGGTATGTCTTGTGTCATTGTATTTACGCGTGGTTTCTTGTATCGTTTTGAAAATGTGTTCCAGAGATGGGAAACTAGACCTTTTGATTGGCGACACGCCCATTTTGGATTATTACCGTGGAAATGACGCCGGATGCACGCTGCGAACGATCGGAGATGTGATTAACGAAGATACGTACGCTGTTGGACTCAGCAATGGATTGCCTTTACAAGTAAGACAAATAAAGATCGTTTGTGCAATTCCCGTTGTCATAGAAACGCAAAACTGTTAAAAGCATGCATTTATAAAACAAAATGGAACCAAAATAGGAAGAAATTAAATAAAAATGAATTTAAAAGATATACTTATACATGCCAATACTCAAATATTAGCCAAAACTGAGAAGAAATCCGAAAAAACGGGCTTTTTTTGTTCAGAATAACTCCAGTTAATGACGCACAGGAAAAAAAGACCAAATAAATAAAATTAGCAAAGAAAAACTCAGAAACAAAAGTATTTATGCTCAGATGCCAATTTCGCATTTCAAGCTTCGATTTCCAATGCCATTTGGTTATAATAAGGCTTATATAATAATATAATAAGGCAGCGGCGTCGGAAGTACTTCAGGATTGGTATGGCAAAGGCAAAAGGTGAAGGGGAGAGTCGGGTGCTTTGACACACTTTTTACTCAAACTTTTTTCCTTACAAAAGTTATAAACAAATGTCAATTATTCCAACGTTATTCTGTACTGAGCTCTTTCCGTTACTTGTACTAATTTTTCCCCACTCCTCGAGAAAAGCGTTTAATTGTAAAAAAAAAGTTTTCCCAGAAGTCGTCTGTGTGTCATAATACCCGAACTTGGAGGGTACTATGACACACCTCGGGTGAGCTATGACACAGAAATA